>JAQZBX010000383.1:0-65847 GCA_029593785.1 Cabassous unicinctus | reverse complement strand
GTTCACATTGTAGACCACACTCTCTCCCACACAGTTCTGCATGTTATGTGATGATATAAAATGGCCTATATCTGTCATTGCAATGTCATTCAGGATGATTCCCAAGTCCCGAAAAAGCCCCCGTGTTACAACTGTTTTTCCCTTTCCCTGCCCCCAGAGCCTCCAGTGGCCACTGGCTCCACATCAATGTTATAATTTCTTCCTCTGCTAGAATCACAATATGTCTATAGTAGAATACCAGTAAGTCCACTCTAGTCCATAGTCATCTGAGCTTTTGACAGAGCTTGATAGCAGTGGGTTTTGGTATTGCTCTTCCTGCTGTAACATCTTTATGATTCCAGCTGCATTAGACGCCTGTGTTTTAACAGACCTCAGGGTTTAGAAAGGGCTCACATTACTTATGAAATTGATGCAGTTTAACAAGGAGCATGCCTAAATAAAAGGTCATCATCTCACCTCTTAGGTGAGCCAAGATCAGAATGATCACATATTCAAGAGAAATTTAGTATAATGTATCTCTTGCTTTCTATCACATTTTGAAAGTTGAATTTCTTAGCCTCATTTTTCTCATCTGTAAAATGGTACTGTTTTCTGCAGGGTAGTTTTGTGCCAACATAGGTAAAAAATGTTGAAAGTGAAAATGGACTATAACTATAGATTAAGAGCCTGCTTATGATTTCAATGGGACCTCTCTTTTTATGGATAAGAGCTAGAGATAATTAATTCCCTCTATATCATCCTATTCAGAGCACCTGTTTTGTACTTAGAAATGTAATCTGTTTTGTGCCTAAATTCTTCTTGAGAACGCATGTACTGGATTTGTCTTTGTAAATTTTATAACATTCTTTGGTTGAGTGTGTTATGGGAAGCTGAGCACAGTGCTTTTGCTCTTTTCTATGGAAGTGTTTTTCATTACTGATTGTTCAGGGACTGCAAGGCTGCTGCCCATTGTATAACATCTCTGACTCTTTCTTTGACCATTATGTTCTCAAGAGATTCATGGCTGCTGCTAAAATCCATGCACTTTTATTTTGTTCACCTTAAAAGAATGTCCTAAAAGATTTCCATATAAAAATCTGTTACTGTTACTGAAGCATCCGGAGTGTCTGGAATGGTAGCCAGCACAGGGAAAACGCTCAGCCAATATTTTTTGAATAAATGATTCCACATGGTGTGACATTAATTCAAATATTTAATACAATTGTTTTCTTTTTACCAAAATAGGGATTATAATTAATTATTCTTATTTAGTTATTATAACCATTATTATTTTGTAATTGAGTCTTCCGCCCTCTTGTGTTCCTCAGGGCTTCTTCATCTTGGTATTTGGAACAATCCTGGATCCAAAGGTATTGTAAATTCTTCTTTCTGTTTTCTTTGCATTATCAGCACTTGGCCTTGAAAAGCTCACTTGCAAAGACCATTTACTGAGAATCTTTCACCTCAGTCATTTGTCCAGGCCCCTGGACAGGGTATCGCTGTTCTCCACAATGCAAGAAGTATCTACCATCTTTCAAGCTCTTACAAGGCTAAGCATTTTTTGTATATTAGCTCTAATCCTTAAAACATTTCTGGGTATTATTATTTTCAGTTTTACAGATGAGGAACTGAGACTCAGAGTGATTAAGTAGCTTGCTCAACAGAAACCCACCCAACCTGGTTGAAGCAGAAAGAAATTTATTCAAGCTCACGATATCATCATTGGGAGGGTCCCCCTTTGGCTCAGAGGCTACACACCAGTAATAATTCCCATGCACAGCACAGAGCTTCTCCATGAGATATACCATTGTCCCTCCCTCCCTTTGCAGGGAAAAGATGGCACAAATGTCAGTGTACGCAGCAGATGCTTAAACCAGAGTCGCTGCTACTATTGTCTCCAGGATGACTCCACCCTTCCTATTGGAGCCTGTGGACACCTGCTTCTTTGTGTTGTGGTGTCTAATTGGCTTAGCCCAGGTCACATGCCTGCATCTTTGCTGCAAGGGAGGCTGGTGGAATGAGTTCCTGGGTTCTACATGGACTCAAGTTTGGGAATTCTCCAAGCACAGAAGGGTGTTTAAAGATGGTGGATGGTGAAAACAAAAAAATAACAAGTGAACAGAACATCAGTTTTATTTTTGTACATAGGCTCCTAAGACCACCTTCTTACCCATGTATCATGCTGCTTCCTGGAATAAGCAAAGCAAACAATCCTTCTCAGATGTGGATGCAAATACTCCCACCACAGGATTTTTTAAAAAAACTATCAATGCTATTCTACTATTAAGTTAATACCAAAGGTTTGTGAAAGTGATCTTTCATTTTCTTACTTCCTCTAAGATCATGAGGATAACATATCAACCTAGTAAAAATTACTCAGAGGAGAAAATCAGAACATTGGTCCTATTTATCAGCTGTGTGCCATGGGGAAGTTCCTTACCAATTGTGAATCCCAGATTTCTCAAATAAAATACGGAGATAATGATGCTTTCCCTGTCTTTTCCACTAGATTATTGTAAAGAACAAATGCAGTTTTGTAAGTGAAAACACTCAGAAGGCATTTAAGATATTACACAGGTAGACCATATGTTTTTTTATTCATCATAATACCACAGCTAGTATTTGTAGTCAAAGTATCAGCAACTGCATTATTACTTTTTAGTACACTAGTGTTAAGTGTCTTGAGATGTGCAAAGAACTCTAAGACATGGAACCTTCCAACAAGATCAAAACCCCTTACATTTAAAATTGTAATGTAAACATACTCAAAGATTTCACAGTCCTACCATACCCAATCAATTGATGGAAAGCTGTATATGCCACTAGTCTTCAAATATTTAGGATCAGTAAAAATCAGTGAGCATGTACCCCCACATGTGTTTATTATTAACTTACAAAGTATGTATTATGTACATTATGAAACATAGAATTTAAAAAGGACAAGAAAAAAGAAATATAAATAGAAGTCCCAATATGAGTTCACATATCCCAATAAACCCTTGAGCACACCCTCCCCACCACCCTGGGCAGTACTCCTCCTTCTTTGGAGCTGGATGACAATACTACATTTTCAGAGAAGGGTGAAGTCACACAAAGCTCGGAGCCTTTGGTATACATTAATTGTGAAGACAGATTTTCTACAGTCTTGAAAGGTGGATAACATATATTTTTTTTAAGATTTATTTTATTTATTCTCCCTGCCCCTCTCGTTGTATGTGGTCACTGTCTGCTCTCTTTGTCCATTTGCTGTGTGCTCTCTATATTTAGTCATCTTCTCTTTAGGAGGCACTGGGAACTGAACTCAGGACCTTCCATATGGGAGAGAGGTGCTCAGTCACTTGAGCCACCTCAGCTCCCTAGTTTGTTGTGTCTCTCATTGTCTTTCCTCTTTGTCTCTTTGTTGCATCATCTTGCTGTACCAGCTCACCGCCCAGCCAGTCACGCCAGCTCGCCTTCTCCAGGAGGCACCAGGAACCGATCCCGGGACCTCCCATGTGGTAGGGGGGAACTCAATCACTTGAGCCACATCTGCTTCCCTGGATAACATATTTAAAGCAGAAGGGAAAAGAGTGGGGAAATAAGAAGAATGTACTTACATTCAGCTGAAGGGGGAAAATGACAGGATGGTCTGGAGTCTGGAGTCAGGGGAAATGAATTCAAGTCCCATTTTTCCCTCTTAGTAGCTGACTGACTTTGGATGTCACTTAATCTCAGGGCCTTAATTTCCTCAGTTGTAAAATGATGACAATAATATCTATTTTGCAGGATTATTTTCAGTACAAAATGAGTTAACAACTGTTCCCTATTATTTTTGTTTTCTTGGCTCCATAGACCTTTGTTATGTAGTCTAGGATTCTTTTTTGTTTGTTTGCTTGTTTTACTATGGATTAGCCCTCTAGAAAAGGAGATTTGAATAACAAATTAATTGTGGGAAGTGTTTGATTATTCAAGTACTCCAAAAAAAGAAAAAAAAGAATCACAAAACTGTATCAAGAAATTCTCAAACTTGTGGCAAAACTGTATTTCTTAGACATTGAATTAATATTTAAGGCGCCTGAATCTGAATTCCCATGCTGGCTCCACCTCTCTCTTCTTTTCCCCCCTCCCCAATTTTTCTCAGACCACACCACCAGATTATTAATCCTTCCATATCCCACCATCAGGGCCAGCTGTTAAAAGACATCCTTACCACAATATTGCCAGGCACAAGCACATGTGTCAACTTCTTATAATCTTTTAATTCTTAATTCTTTTTGTTAAATCCCCAGATAAGAGAAGCCTTACATGGTCGAGTGACCTCTGCAAGATGGATCTCCAGATTATCAGAGGTAAAGCTTTCATACTCATTTTTTCTTTCATTAAAAAGTCTGACAAAATAAAAACAATGTTAGAATTTCTGGCATTTGGAACGTTACTAAAACTACTACCTTAATACTTCATGGTGTGCGTTTTTCAGAAGTGCCAAATAAGTGCCTCCTTGAGCTGTTCAATTTGTTTCCAGAGTACAGGGACCACATCCAAAGGGATGAAAGTAGATTTAAATGAGTGACCAGGTTGGCAAGTGCCAAAAGAGGGGAGAGCAGGTGATGAAGCAGAGAAGTGAGATGAGATGAGAAGGCTCAGGCTCTCATGACAGCTCACTAGTTCTTTATGACTCCAAGTGGTTGAGCCACATCCAAAGGGTGAAAAATTCCAGGGAAACAAATTCTAATCCTACACAAAGCAAGAGTGGCCAGCTACCATCATTCCTGGAATTGGTTAGGTAGGCTTGGTGCCCGTTCAGGGGTGTCGTAGAGAAGTTGCAGCCATTGATAGGAGGCGGGATTATTATGTGCCTTTTAACTTATCTTCCATTCCTGCCATTCAGAAATAATATTGTTATGCAAAGGATAAGATGTATCAGCTATTCTGAGTGAGGGAAAAACTGGAAAACTTTTAAATGGCAGAGAAAGGGGATTTAGGGTTGGCACCATGTTCACATAGTGAACACAGGAACACTAGAGAAGGGGCAGTCTAGAGTTTCCCATGCCAACGTCTGATAAGATCAATGTCGCCTGGCATGCAGATCTGCGTGGAGAGGGGTAATGGATCATTTGGCCTCCTGTGGCCCTGAGGAATGGTCATTTCTCCCCATTTTCCTTGTCTTTCCATGATCTCTTTGATTTCTTTAGCTTTCTTCTTATCTTCTCTCTTTTTTCTTCCCTTTCTTTTCCTATTCCCTTTTGCTGTACTCTTCCCTAGGCCGTGATCTTGGTCCTTGTCCTTGGGTCTCTATACCTGACAGATTACTGACCTATGTACAACCTTTCCAGCTGAAAAAAAAAAAAAAAAAAAAAAAAAAAAAAGCCTAGTCTACTGAGAATAAACATCAATGATTATCCACAGCAGTGGTTCTGAATCTTGGCTGCACATGGGAATCAGATGGAAAGCTTGAGAAAATACTGTTGCTGGGTTCTCACCCCGAAAGATTCTAATTCTAATTTAATTGGCCTGCAGTGTGGCATGGGTCTTGGGATTTTAAAAAGCTCCCAGGGGTTTCTAATGTACGATCAAGGTTGAGAAACACCGATCTAAATCCTTTCTGTAATTTCTTAGCATTGCAGAGATTTGCCTCCAAACTACTCACCTTATTTAAATATTCCCCTACAGCCTCACTCTAGTCTGCCACTCAGGGGTGAGGCTTGACTCTTTCAGTCCCTCCAAGTTTGCTTTTCTTCTTTCAATATTGACCCTTTCAGGCCACTATAGGGGAATTTTGCTATCTATGCTATTGACAGTCATTTTACCCACTTTGTGTTTTTACATGAAAAATAAATTGGACTTATCCTTAGCATTTTATTATCAGTGGGTGATTGCTTAAGTCTGGTTTTCAACCTGGCTGCACATTAGAATCTCCTAGAGGGCTTTTTAAAAGATACCACTGTCCAGGCCCTACACAAGAAAAATTAAAACTGAAACTCTGGGGGTGGCATCTGGCCATTTAAAAAAAACTCTACAGTGATTCCAGTATGCTACCAAGGTTTAGAAACACTAGTCCAGGTTCTAGCTACTGTTAGCCTAACTTCCTGCATCCTTCCTTCTTTCTGCCCATTACTTTTAGGTATATTGTTAAGTTATCTGAGCTTCGGGCAGAGGGCAGAAGTAAGCATATCATCTGCCCTCTCCTCTTCTGCTTTGTGGCCTCTGGTCCCTAGGTCACAATCTTTTAATGCCCACATTCACTTTTGTCCCCTCATGGTGCCTTCCTGGGGAGTGTCAGTCCCAGCTCCCCAGGTCCAGGATAATAAACATGTGCTTGCCTGTGTTCATTTCATACCTTATGTGATGAATGAGTGCACACTCACTTGGTAAGTTCTACTGGTGAGTTTATGTATGACCATGGCCTACAACACAAGGATATTTTGGACATGGGCATCTTGAAAGGGGATGACCTCAACATTGAGAATTTCAGCTAAGAAGGAACGATGTGAGGACTAGAGCTGTTTCCCTGCCCATTACTCCCTCTGCACCAATCAGCCCTCCCCTCAGGAGGGGCTCCGGCCAGGCCAGGCCACGGAGGAGTAGGGTGCATCACACTGGCCTGTTCCTATGTAGTCAGTACTTCTAATGTAAGAAAAGAGAGAGATAAGGTGAAATAATAAAATAAATTGCTATGATCACAATTCCCTTAACTGAATGATTGTGGTATTTGAAAACAGACTGATAATGATAACTGTAATTATCCTTTTGTCTTCAATAGCACCTTTCTTCTGAATTCTCTTGTAACCCCACCAAAGGGCCAAGTTAATAAACCAGGGGAGACTCCTAACTTGGGAGGTGAGTGCAAAACAAGGAGGTCCCCATATATATATCAGATAGATGACATTTAAAAAAAAATCAAAATCTGATGAATTATAATTAGAAATGATTTTTTTTTATTGAAATTATTCTCTGTAAACTATATATTCTCACCCAGTGAGGGTTAGAGGTATTCACAGTTCTAATTTCTGGGCTGCTAGAATTTTTTTGTTGTCACCACAAAACAATCAGGCATGTCTGAGGATGCTTGTAAATTAGCCAGGGTGTAAAAAGAGGGGAGCAGGCAGAGGTGCCAACTCTACTTAGCCATGCCCTCTCCTCCATCTCCTCCTGTTTCCCATTCCTGGGACATACTATCTGATATTGGCAATAGCCCAGATTTCCCATTGTGATCCTTCTCTTTTCCCTAGTCTTGGAAGATCTGGGAATTATGGAAAACAAAGTTTTTGAGTGGCCTTAGGGATAATGTAGATGTTTATTACCATTTTAGGTAGTTTGCTGAGAGATGGACAGAGATAGAAGAAGAAACAGAGTTACAGAAGTGGGCCACAAAGGCAAACAGAAAAAAGAAACACAGATTGAGGGACTTGGAGAAAAAAGAAACACAGATTGAGGGACTTGGAGAAAAAGAAACACAGATTGAGGGACTTGGAGACAGGGTTGGAAGAGAGAGCATCATACATACATGGATGTGTGCACACATGTCTTCCAACCCCGTGTCTCAATATCTCTCTAGATATCGAGACAGAAAACCAGAAAGGGAGGGACAGGAATCTACCCTGAGACATCCACTTGCACAGGGAGACACAGAGAGAGACAGAGATGCAGAGAGAGGCTGAGAGATACATAGAGAGACAGAGAAATACAAAGAAAACAGTGAAGGTGACATGCACAGAGACTGAGACTCACAGAGAAACACAGACATCGTGACAGAAACAGAAACAGAGAGCGATGCAGAGAGAGGCACTCAGTTGTGTAGACTGAACCAGCGAGAGTTCCCTCCCTCCTCTCATCCCAGTGCATTTGGGCTCCAGCAGCTTCTGTGGCTGAGACCTCTAGCAGCAGCCCAGAACCTTGCACAATGAAATGGGTATTTTCTAGGAAGAGTTACATCTAGCCCAACTTAGAGAAATACAGGGTTTATCACTCAGCATTTCTAGGTGCTGGATCAAGCCTGAGCCTGCTCCCTGGATTCCAGAGAGACTTAAAGGGAAGAGACTCTCCATCTGTCAAGGAACCAAAAGGGGCATATTGTTCAAGAAAGAGTGAACTTATAATGCAGTTGTCCTGAGGCCTTTAGGTCTTGCTACTTGTACATTAAAGCTGTGATTTTCTGTTCTTGACAAGGCCATACATTCCAGGAGTGGCAGAGCCCTGCGGAGAAACGTGCTTAGTCCTGCCTCTCGGGAGTATGAAGGAAACCTCACAATTATGGTGCTGACGACAGAGAGTATGAAATGCAGAAACGTTGGGCGGCCCCTCTGTCTAAGCTCTTCTCTGCTGCTATACATTTCTCCCCCAATTAACTGTCAACATACGGCATGATGGGCATCCACAAGGGAAAAGAAAGGCCAAGTGGGCCACGGCAGGACTGTGGTCTTGTCAGGGCCTCCAGCTTCATGCTGTTGTGTCATATTTATCCTCAGGAAGAGGTCTCTGGCACATCTAGGCAAGGTGGCCTGGGGTGTCACCTAGGTGGATTCTGTGGGTTGCCGAGCGAAGGACTCTCGCAAATAGTCAACAGTTGGGCTGCCTCTAATTAGGTCATTGCTGGTTCTCATTACAAAAGGAATGCAACTGCTAGCCTATGCTGCTCCTTATCATTTGAACTTACCTGGCTGTGACCCAAGTGAAAAGTATAGAGCATTTAAACCAGAAAAAGATGCTTATTTTAAGTCAAGGAGACAGGAGACTGGAGCAATAGGTCACAGCTAATCAAAGGTTGAGCCAGGTAGAAACCCATCCCCTGCCTCCCAGCCTTGGACTTTCTTCCCAAGACCAATAAGCCTCTGAGTGCTGATGAGGTGAGATTAACTCTCACCAACAATATGATTTTTTTGAAGTCTAGGATGGGGAATGGGAAATATCATATTTCAAGTAGACAGCTGCTCATTTTCTTAACCTAGTATTAAACAAATTCAACATTCAAACCCGGAGACATGTGGCAAGAGAACAGTACTGTAGGTAGAAGCCCTTCTTTACAAAACAAGCACATAGACAGCTGCAGTTGAAGAAAACTAGTGGATAAAGGAAAAGGGGCAATGAGTAGCCCCTAATTACCCTGCCAAGAAGCCAGTTTTAATTATTTATATTACAAATGGGAAATTGAAACTCACTTTCCATTTGTGAATGAGTGGAGTCTCTCTCCCACCCTTCTCTCTCTATGTAATAAAAAATGTCTTCCTCAAAGTGGGGAAGTTTGAGAAGGCAAAAATATAATAAAGAAGTCAATCAGAAGGGAGAAAAATGCACCAACCTGGAGAATGAGTCATCTTTCAAGTGGCATTCTCATCTTGAGACAACAATAGCATCCTTCTCAAATGAAGTCAGAAAGTTGTTTTGATTTGCCATTTCCCAGGATATCTGTAGGGTATCTCTTCAAGGGAAGGGAGTGGGACAGGCATAATTTTGGTTTTCTCGATACAGACATTTAGGCTCAAAGATGTGTCACTTACCCAGAGTCAATATGTTGAAGAGAGGATGGAATCTCATGAAATTAAGTAGTTATAGGATTATAAGTCCAGAAAAACTTTAGAAATGACCGAATCCAATTGCCTCATTTTACAAATGAAAACACTGAGCACTGAGGGTGGGGATTGGAGATGGTTCTTCCTTCTTTATTGTACATTGAGCAGCCACATCTAGTATGAAAGAACACTCAGATGTACTCACTCCCCTAAGAAAGGATGACAGAAAAGACACTCTAACTTGGGCTTATCCTTAACCATGAAGGGCACACCCAAGGATGCTAAGAGTCTTGGAATATTTGGGAGTGCCTAGAAGAAGAACGAATCCCCTCCTGCAGCCCAGAATCCAAACTGCACCATTCTGAAAGATGTAAGTGAACTGCATGGATTAGGGCTACCATAGATGACCCTGTATGGAGACATATTTAGTATCCTTCTCACAGCTCACCAGGGAAGTTACTTGTTCTGGTGGCCTCAGAAGAAATTGGTGTTTACTATGTCTAAGAAGGATGTGTGGGTAGAACACTTCCTAGATGGTAATTGTTGGGAACGTTATCTAATACCTTGGACTTTGGCTTTCTCATCTATTAAATAAGGATAATAGAGCCTACCTTACAGGGTCGTTGTGAAGATTAAATGGACAAATAAGTAAAGTACTTAGAAGATTACTTGGCAGATAATAATTGCTCATTAAAATAGTTTTTTAAAAATGAGTATCTCTAAACACATGCATACACACAGACAAACACAAACACAAGCAAACACAACCATGGCTTTTGGCATGAATTTGGTTTTATACGTCCCATGGGAATTAGTTCATTGCCTTCCAAATGAAGGATTAAAGCATTTGATTCAGTCTGTTCTATATCAGGGGTATCAGCCAACAAAATCTGCACAATCCTTTCATTCATTGTTACCATGGTTGTAATACATAGTTCCGTGCCTGGGAAAGAGAATTAAACACATAGGGCTCTTCGTAATGCACTCTTTGTACTGGCTCTGTTTCACTCTTTGCCTTCTCCATGAACTCTTCCCTGATTGGTCCAACCAGAAGTGCTTCCTCCCCACCAAACTTCCTACAATATTTCTAATCTGTGCCATTCACTTTACATTTAGTATTTACTGCATTTAATTGTTTGCTTACCTTTAGTCTCTTTGTGTGCATATATTTTCTTTCCCAGATAAGACTATAAACCTTTGGGAACAGGGACTTTGTGCTACTAAGCTTTGTATGCCCACAGTGCAGAGCAAGGTACCTTGCTCATAGAATGTGTTTAATAAAGTCATCTGATTACACAAGCACTTGATGATGCTGGTTTTTCCCATTCCCAAGTGATCCAGTACTTAACTAATGACCTACATAGAACTGACTCATTTCCACAAACATCCTTGAAGTTCACTGCTGTATAAGACATAACAAAACTGCTTCTCACTTACTTCTCCATTGTCAACATTTCCCCTGGTAATAACTAACTGTGGGTTTGTATCAGATTTTGGGGAAAGAAGGCATGGAAATAGAAGGCACCACAATTGGGACGAGTGGGACTATATTATGGTGAGCCTGACAATCCAAACTGGCCACAGTGTCTGAAGTCAGAACATGTGAATTTTTCTGCAAATGGAAATTGGTCCTTCTATGTATAGATTCCTCATGACCATGTACATGCAGTAGAGGGTCAATAAGAACTCCTTGTCCAAATTATTAAAAATAAAATCGAAATCTCTTTGATGCTAAGATAAGGATTAGATCATGATTTGTGGATTGATTTCCCAGCTAATTTTCTTCAAGTTTAAAATGAGTAGAGACAAAAAGGTGACAGAATTTTAAAATCATCACCAACAGTGGATCAATCTGGCCTTTTATCACCCCAGAGTTCTAATTACACTTGTGCAGTAGAGGGAGCACATCATAGTCTCATGTCATCATCTGAGATAAAGATGAAGAATAGAAGGACAAACAAGTGACTCACTTTAATGGATTTGCTTCAGACAAGAGAAACCTGTAATTTCTCTTAGGTGTGCTTGACAGTCTTATTGTGGAATGAATCACAGACTTACACAAGCCTTGAAACTGTGGGCAGCTTTACAATTCTCAGATTGGCTTCTCACAACAGGCAGTTGGTTTGCTCTCGGGCCTCCTGGGTTTCCCTTTTAAAAAATGGAGAAGATGGATCACGGCTACTGAAGCGAGACTGTAGGAGGTGCCAGTGGGCGCATGTGATGGTGGGGCACGATGGTAGGGAGCTCAGCACTGCCCTTCCTGCTGGATGATTGTCTACCTCTGGGCTGCTAGATCTCCTGGATGCTGTGAGTACATATCTAATAGCAACATCCTTTTCCTATTGAAGAAAGGATTGCTTTTGCACGTATTCTAGAATGGGGAAAATGTATGATTTATGATGATATTTTTTGGAATGCTTGATTCTGTATGAACTTTCACTAACATTATTTAGAGATTGGCTAGTTCAAGGTTGGAGTAATTCCTAAGTCTCATTTACATTTGTTTTTCTTTAAAAAGTCATTTGTCAGGCTCTAATTGCTATCTCTTCAGAGTGAAAATGAAAAGCACTCTGTCAGACAACGAGACTCATGTTGCCGATTGTTCTCTTACTTGATAATTGGATGAGCAAACTAGCTTTCAGTTCCCTTCCCTGAAACTAAAGCTACTTCCCGGAAAGTCAAACTAGATTAAAAAAAAAAAAAAATTAGTGAGTAGTTTCTTCTTGTTCACGGGGCTGACAAAGCTCTCTTTCTATCAATTTAAAAGGAAACATTTCCTCCACTTACTTCTAAAATCTGTGTACAAAGCCATTTCCCCTTGTTTTGAGTGGCCAATAGTATACCATTTGAAGGTCTATATTTCTTACACTCTGAGGATAAACGTGGAAGCTCTAAAATAACACATCATAAGATGCTATTTTCCTTGTATCCAGTATTTTTTCACTCCAGTGGGTTTTCTTGATGGAGCAGTTGCCAGCTCTTTCAATTTATTTAAAGTCATGTAAGGATCAATGCAGTTGGTTAGACGTCTGAATGCCTTTCAGCTCTGAGGTTGTGTGGTTCCTGAGACTTATCAGAATTTTAATCCGGACTCCAATTAGCAGAAAAGATACTGAGCTACAAAGAGATTGGCTGGCAGCCATCTAAAATAGCCAAGAATGAGAGGTTTCTGATTCTAATAGATCTTTCCTATCTTTCTTTCCTCCAAGGCTCTTTATGAATCACCTCATCCATGGCAAGGGAGAACAGGTAAGAATGACTGAAGAGATTCCAATATTGAGGCCAATAGATACTGGATTTTAAGACGTATAAACAACTTGTTAGCCATTTGACTTATAATCATGGTTTTAATTACATAGTGCAGTAGATGGGTAGATGGAGCATATGGTCATGAAATAGGCTGAGGGAAACAGAAACACACACACACACAATGTGGATTACCTACTCTGGGTTCTTTAACCTCTGGTTTACCTTTCTGAATTGGTCACTCCCCGAAGACCATGGGATTGGCCAAGGAGGATGAGAATAGGCCCTCCCTCTCACCTTGGCGGTACAGTTCAAAGGGGGAAGAACAACTTGCAGAATGTGTCCACTTGGTTTATAAATATTCCCAGTTCAGCTCACTGGAAGGTGTTTTGCCTGAAGAGGTCTGAGAGATCATACCTTTGATACATTCCTTCCTGACAGACTGAAGTTACATTTCCAAGGCTGTTGCTCTTTCGCTTTCTTTGCGAGTCCCTGTGCTGGCCCCAGCTCAGCATGTTCAGGCAGGCGGGGAATACCTCAGTCTGCATGAGTCATCTCCTACAACTTCATTTACTACCTATCAGAATGAAACTCCAGGACCTAGGAAGACTGTCATTTTGAAGTCCAACTCATTCGGAAACTCAGCTCTCGGTGCAAGGAAGATGGGGCAAACAGAGAAGGTGTTCAGGAAACAGTTGGGGTCTTACGGATCTGTCCAGGGAAACAGCATTTTATGAGTCCTGACTTTGCAGAGACAGCAGGGAAAGAGGCCCTTGCACTGCCATGCCACCCTCTTATGCCCATGGCACTCATGGCTAATCTAGTATGGCATTATTTGTTAGTGAACCTAGATGGGGCCTCACAATCTTTTTTACATAAGGCAGCGCAACAAAGAGGAGGTCCACAGTAGGCCTGGTATTAGGGTACGTTTCTACTAGTTCAGTCTCTAGGTTCCAAAATTATCTAGAGTTGCAAATATGCTCACCTGACCCTATAAGATGGAAAAGTTGCCTTGTGATTTTAAAAAAAGCAAAACCTGTATAAACTGGCATCATTTGTCTCATGGGATCATTCATTCATTCATTTATACAACAAATGTTTACTACATGCCTGTTATGCACCTTATGCTCTGCCTGGTGCTGAGGATAGAGTAATATCCATGTTTACCTCCTAAGTAATGACAACCTGATTTTTTTGTCTATTCCATTAGTTATGGCCTAATTTCTCTCAGGCTATGAGAATAAAAGCACTAATCCTTGTGCTCTGTTGAGCCCTTCTGAGTAGGGTGTAACACCATAGGCAGTGGGGTAGGAGGTGCCTATTACTGCGAATTCACTGAGGGTGCTAGATCCTTAGACACATTCCCTCTGAGACTATGAGGTCTAGCTGCATTTTCCTTTAAGCTTCTGAGGCCAGCAAATACCATTTTCTCTTTCTTTGAAGTAACTGCTGTGTTAGAACGAGAAACCTGGTTTGCATCCAGCAGTCTAGAGTTGCTGTTTATTATCAAGTAAAAAACCAAAGTGAATGGAAAGAAGTATTTCACACTTTTATTAGGATGCCCAGAGAGAGACAGCAGTCTGGAAATGGGAAGAAGGATTTGGGGACATGTTCTGATTATTTTTATGGGTCCTGAGAAGCTGCTATTCCCGATGGCTTGCTGCTTTTATCTCTGAAATAAGTCATCTTGCAGACACACTTCGAATGAGATGTGGAGGTGTCCTTATTGGGTGGCTGGTATAGAAACTAGAAGAACTTTGTAAACTCACAGGTATCTCTTTATTTACCTCATGACCAGAGGTAGTAATTTTTGAGTCCACCCTCCTCTTCCTGTATTTATCCCAAACCTCTGATTGCCAGGTATTTTGCCATTCTTGTCTGGGCCTGCCTTTTCCTCACATCCACCTAGGTCACCATATTTCTGGATTCTGACATGCTTCTCGGATTAAAGTTTACCTGTCCATAGCCTCCTTTTTTCTGGATTTACTTGGCGGAACTATTACTCTCTGATGAACTACTTTGGGGCCATGGTGTGGGTGACTTAGGAGTGCTCAAAGAAGCTATTTGCATAGGAAGTGGCATGTGGTAGGAGCCCAACTAATGTAAATTGAGCCCAAGTCTGAATAGGTTAATGAGCTCTTCTCCAAGATAACATATTTTCAAGGAACAGAAGTCTAAAATGCCCCAAAGCATTTTTGGTGATTAGATAGATTTGGTAAAGCCTGGGTGAAACAAGTCATTTTGCTACAAGAATTCTCAGAACCTTATATACACATATGTGTGTATGGTAGGGAGGGATATGGTCCATTTTGTTTTTCAAACTGATTTAACCTTTATCTTTTATAAGACTCGTGTTCCACAGAAATTCACTTTAGGACACAATGCCTTGGCCAATACAATAGACATCAAACTCTGCATTTTTCCTTTGTTAAGGGTAAAACAGGCAGATTTCCTGAATTCATAGAAAGTTTAAGTCAGTGTATGCAAATGTTCACAGTGCTAGATTTTTCTTCTTTTGCTCATTTACTTTAGTCTTTTGATGGCTGCTACAATCTGTTGGCAAACAAGTGGTTGACAATATGCATCAATCTCGGGTATACCTATGCATTGTTATAGCACATTTCTGTCAGGATTACTGTTTACTTGCTCTTATTTCCTCCCACTAGGTACTAGGATCTTGTTTTAAGTAGCCAAAGACAGTTCTTCCAAACAAGGTCTTTTTCTGACACCAGATCCAGAGGTTTATTGTACTAGGGACTTCATGAGGCCACATTTTGTTGAGAATTACTGAAGTCAATATAGAACCTGAAGTCAGTCAACAGTATACAGCTAATTTAAGTATAAAGTACATGGAAAAACTCTGAATTCTTTATGTAGAATAGGAACTGACATTGGGTGCTGTAACTCTTCATGAGGAACTAGTAAATCCTTCGGCCAGGTGAGCTGGCTGAAGTTAGGTTCACAGCTGAAAGCTTCTTCTTCCCGACTGCTCACATTTTGCTGATATTCTTCTGGACAGTCCACACTCTTCGTGTCACATTTAATTTAATGTTCAGATTTTGCATTCTTGTTTTTTTTTTTCTTTTCCATATTCTTTCATGAGATAATTGCTGAGCACCTACTATATAGAAACCTTATATTAGGTATTATGGAGGTACTTTATTAGTATTTGCAGGAAATTTTCAGTTTGAAATTGTGGAAAATCAAAGTTCACTTTAATGATTAAGTCACTATCAATGGTAAAGTATGTTTCCTCCATTCTGTGCTATCAAATATCAACCATGTATTACAAATTATGCTGGTACTGCTTTTAATTTTTTCCCTCCATTCTCAGAGCCCTGCAGCCCTGCTCTTTCTCTGCTCTGCAGAGCACTCCACCTTCTGGCCTCAACCACATCTGAGTTCTGATGGGAGGATCCCATTCAACTCTCTGGTGAGGAGAGAAACAGTACATTTGGGACCAACCTAAAAACATCTATCAACCTAAAAACATCTTCCCTGCCAAACAAAATGGGGAAAAATAAAAATGCTATGATTCTTCTTGGGTAATGTCATTAAACATTCTCTCCTCCCCCCACTTACGCCAAATATTATGTGGGTTATATACATCAGCCTATAATAATGTGAACGAACAACTAGCAAATGAATTAAACAAAACCGTCTAAACAGCTAATTGTGCTTAGTTCAAAGTTTATTTTTCTTATGATCATGCTTATGATTTCAAATTGCATATGTATTTTCTGCTAGTAAAATTTTTTCCAGGGTATATGAATACATGAAATATATTATTATTTTATAATGTCCCACAAGGAGCATAGTGATCCACAGAAAATGCCATTACTCTTGCTGACTTGGAGGCCATAGCTCTGGTTGGGGAGACTTCTGGACACCTCACCTCACCTCACCTCACATCACTATGCCATACTTTGTCTGTCTTCCAGTCAGGTCAGCCCTAATCAAAGTTCTTACATTGAAAATTGTGCAATGAAATGGCCCTTTCTCTAAAGCTTTACATAGCAAGTCCTATTATTTATAAATGTCTTCCTTTGTCTCCCTTACTCCCATTTGAATGTACATTTCAAACCATGTTACTAGGTGGAGAATTGGATTTACCCTCAGCATTGGTCCTAATTTTTGATCTTCAATTTAGGTATCTTTTCTCCATGCTACATGCACCTTGGGAGGGAGATTTCAGTAGAGTGCTGAAGAATAGCAAAGAGAAAGGATAGATGTGATCACATTAGTTGGAGAAGTGAACAATTTTTAAATTGATCATGAAAACAAATCTTATACTCTGTCATTCAAATGGCAGGTTATAATCCATCAGACTGTTGTGAATCCAATTTAGTGGGTTGCAACCAATACTTGGGAGAATTTCAAATAGAATAGGGTGAAATATAAGATAAAAATATTGCAAATAGCAGTGTTGTGCTTGTAGGTAGGAAGGATAAGTATTGTTAAGTAATTTTATAAAAATAAAAATACTTATTTTTATATGTAGATATCTATATAATTCATGAGTCACAAGGAAAAATTTTGTTTCTTATTGGGCCATGGTAAAATTTTTTGAAATCTAGGTGTATATGTAAAACAGATGGCTACTTTTAAGACAATGTATACTGTTTTTTCTAGTACTTCCTTTCATAATGATCAGTTAAAAAATTTATCCAAAATAATATTAATATTGCAAATTGCTTGTTGTACCCATCTACCAATTTGTTGCATACATAAGAATTCTCTCCTTATTTCCGCTCACATGGTAAGATCATACAATTCTGCTCACACAGTGCCAACACCTGTGCAACTCCATTACCACACTTTGCCTGTTGTTCTGCCATGTTCACTTTCCCTTGCTCAGACTTGCTCTACAAGATGATGGCGGAAATAAAAATATGTTTCCCCTGTTCATTGGCTAGGAACTTTAAACTCAAGGACAATTTGAAGGGCTTCCTGTAAGTGCCTGTGGCTCAATGTATTAGCTGAATGCTCATTAGACTAATGAAAGTGATACCACCTGTTTTATTTTGCTAGGCTGCCAAAAGCAGATACCATAAAATGGGTTAACTTTTCACAGTGTGAATTTTTTAGCTTACAAGCTTAACATTTCAAAGCTGAGAGAAATGTCCAAATCAAGGTATCATCAGGCTATGCTTTCTTCCCGAAGACTGGCTGCTGGTGATCCAGGACTCCTCTGCCACATGGCAAGACACATGGTGGAATCTGCTGGTCTCTCCCTTCTCTTCTGGGATTCATTGCTTTCAGCTTCTTGATTCGATGGCTTTTTCTCTCTTTGTCTGAATTTCATTCTTTTATAAAAGACTTCAGTAAGAGGATTAAGACCCACCCTGGGTCATGCCTTAACTGAAGTAACCTATTCAAAGGTCCTACTTACAATAGTTTTATACCCACAGGAATGGATTAGCTTCAAGAACATGATTTTCTGGGGTACATTCAGTTTCAAATCACACTCCACCCTCTGGACCCCCAAAAGACATGTTCTTTCCAAATGCAAAATACATTCATTCCATCACAATATCCCACAAGCCTTAAATCATTTCAGTAACAATATTAAGTATACAGTCTCATCAAAATCAGTTACACATGTGGTCTATCCTGGGGCACAATTCCCCTCTGCTGTGGATCTCTGAAACCTAGAAAACAAGTTATCAGCTTCCAATATACAAAGGGGGACAGTCAGAGAATAAACATTCTCATTCTCATAGGGAGAAATTGGAAGGAAAACAAGGGTCACAGATCCCAAACAATTCCAAAACTCTGCCTGGCATGCTCCATTAGATTTCAAGGTCTGAGAGTCATCTATGGAACTATGATTTCTTTTTTCAGGCCTGATGGAGTGGCAGTCCCTTCCTTTGCAAGTGCTTTCACAGTGGCCGTACTCTCCCCAAACACCGGGGTGAAGGCTCCATCTTGAGGCACTGGGGTGATGGCCAGGCTCTTGGCACCACCTTCATCAAGCTTTGGGGTGGCAATTAGATTCAGGGTCCAACTTCATCAAACATTGGGGTGGTGGCCAAGCTTTCCACAATCCCTCAGTCATCTGAGATAACTGGGATGGTAACATTCTTCCTGAACAATGGGGTGGAAGGCCAACTCTCTTTAAGTGTCAGGGTTACTCACACTTTTCACACATATGGGTGGGCTTGCTGTCTTGGCCCAAGATGATGTTTTTGGTTTAGACATCAGCTTCCATGGTGCAGCAATTTGGCATTATTTATGAATTCCAAATATAGATATTGGATTATGTTTGTAAACTAGTCTGTTCCTCTGGGCATGATTAAATTATGATTAGGGCTTTGATTGGGCCACATCAGTAGGGCCTTGAATCCCTGCCCCTTGGTGGGTGGGGACTCACAGATAATAGACATGGCAAAGGACAGAGTTGGAGTTTTTTTGTTTTTTTTTTAAAGATTTATTTATTTATTTATTTATCCCCCCCTTGCTGCTTGTGTTTGCTGTGTCCATTTGCTGTGTGTTTTTTCTGTGTCTACTTATCTCCCCCTTGCTGCGAGGTCTTGCTGCATCAGCCCACCGCGCCGCGCGGGCCAGCCTGCCCTCACAAGGAGGCCCCGGGAAGCGAACCCGGGGCCTCCCATATGGTAAACAGGAGCTCTATCGATTGAGCCACACCCGCTTACCGAGTTGGAGTTTTTGATGCTGAGTTTTTGAGCTGTAGTCCTGGGAAGTAAGCACACAGAGGAGCTTAGTCGTGAGGAAGTTGAGAAGGCCCTGGGAAAAGAGACGAGCTGTTTGCTTGATAGTCTACAGCTGGCCTTGTGGAGAGAACAAGCAGCTGAGCCTGGAGAGAATCAAGCCCCAGGGAGAGAGACAAAGCCTAGAGATCCTGACCATGGAGGCTTAAGAGGAAGAGGAAGGCTAAATGTTGGCATCCATCTTGTTCCAACATGTGGCAACAGACTTTGGTGAGGGAAGTAACTTATGCTTTATGACCTGGTAACTGTAAGCCTCTATCCCAAATAAATACCCTTTATAAAAGCCAACAGATTTCTGGTATTTTGCATCAGCACCCCTTTGGCTGACTAATACAGAATTTGGCACTGGAGAGTGGGGTTGTGCTTTTGCAATTACCAAAATGCTAGAACAGTTTTATGAATGGGTAAAGGGTATTTTTTGGAGGAATTGTGAGATGCTTGGTAGAAAAGACCTACAGTGCTTTGAAGAGACTGTTGATAGTAGTATGGACACTAAAGAGACTTTTTATGATGCAACTATTATTGGAAACTGGAGGAAAGGTGATCCATGTTTTAAAGTTGCAGAGAACCTAGCAAGATTGACTCCTGATGTTTTATGGAAGGCAGAATTTAAAAATGGCAAGCCTGGGCATTTAGCTGAAGAACTTTCTGAAGTAAACTTGGAGAATGTGGCTTGGCTTCTCCTTGCAGCTTATAACAAAATGCTAGATGAGTGAGATAAGCTGAGAACTGAACTGTTGGGCACAAAGAAAACAGAAACTGATTCTGGAAATTCCAAGCCTCTGGAAATCAAGCTCCTAGATGATAGTGCCCCATTTGAGGACTTAACTAAACTTGGAACTTATAAATCAGGATTGAAGATGCAGTTATCTAGGAAAGACTTGTGGAAAGTCTTACTGTCTGGTGGCTTGGACCCCTGTTTCCTGCATGCTAAACCAACAAAATTTTTGAGAGAACTGTATGAGCAAAATTGCTGTCAGCCTGGAATAAAAGGGATATGGAAAGGAGAGACTGAAGGAGAAACAGCTTTAAGAGGAAAACCATGGAAGCTGAGATCTGGAATTAAGACATCACTTTGGGCCAGAGAGGAACCCCACCCATGTGTACAGAGATGGTGAGTTTGCCCCAGCAGTTGAAGAGGGTAGATGTTCCTGCCTGATGTTCCAGGAGAGTTTTACTGTCCCAGGGTATAGAGATGGTGGAGCAAATTCCACAAGGATTAGGGTGGTTAAGGTCAGCACCCCACAGGTCTGAGAGGGGAGGACCTGTCCCCCATGGATTAGGGAAGGCCAGGTGGTCAACTCCTTACTCTGAGAGGGTTGAGCCTGTATGCCAAAGGTTAAGGAGGATGTTGTCTTCACTTCACTGTACTAGGAGGGTTAAGACTCTAATCCAAAGATTGGGTAAGGTGTGGCAATCACCCTAATGCTCTAGGAGGGTGAAGTCTAGAGCTTGGTCAACACCCAGATGCTTGATGAGGGTGGAACCAAGAAAATGGCTGTTGGGCAAGCCTGTGGAAAGTGTGGGTCCTCATGAGACCTCAGGGAGAAGAAACCATTGTCTTAAGAATGACTCTCAGACTTTGAAATCAAATGGAGGATGCCCTGCAGGTTTACTGAACTGTAGAAGACTCATGACTCACGTTTCCATCCCAATTTCTCCTTATGATGATGAAATGTTTACCCTTTGTCCATTTGTGTATTGGAAGCAGATAAATGGTTTTGTAACTTTCAGAGGTCTACAGCAGAAGGGACTTTGTCCCAAGAAAACTGTATTTCTTTAAACTGACTGTGATACTATTTTGTACTCAGCATTGTTACTGATTTAAGGTTTTTTTGAATATTGTAATGTCTTTTTGGAATTCAGAGGGTGGAGTGTAGCAGTTTTGTATTATGTATGAATTCCAAAAATAGATATTGGATTATTTTTTGTAAGCTGGTCTGTTCCTCTGGGCGTGATTAAATTATGATTAGGGCTTTGACTGGGCCACGTCTGTAGGCTGTTGAGTCCCCACTCCTTGGTGGGTGGGAACTCACAGATAAAAGACATGGAAAAGAACAGGGTTGGAGTTTTTGATGCTGAGTTTTGAGCTGGAGTCCAGGAAGTAAGCACACAGAGGAGCTTGGTCGTGAGGAAGGAGAGAAGACCCTGGGAAAAGAGACCTGATAGTCTACACCTGGCCTTGTGGAGAGAACAAGCAGCTGAGCCTGGAGAGAATCAAGTGCTGGGGAGAGAGACAAAGCCTAGAGATCCTGACCATGGAGGCTTAAGAAGAAGAGGAAAGCTGAACGTCAGCAGCCATCTTGCTCCAACATGTGGCAACAGACTTTGGTGAGGGAAGGCTTTATGGCCTGGTAACTGTAAGCTTCCACCCCAAATAAATACTCTTTTATAAAAGCCAACAGATTTCTGGTATTTTGCATCAGCACCCCTTTGGCTGACTAATACACATGGTGCTGCCTTTGAAGTCAGTTTTCCTTCAATCTGTCCCTTTTCTGTCTCTTTTAGTCTAGACTGGCAGTGGTTTCATTTATACTGCTCTTGCAAAAAGCTTGTTGATTTCACATGTAGTGCACTAGGGTCCAAACCATCAAACAGTAGGACTTTCCACAAATCTTTTCTGGATAACTACATTTCCAATCCTGACTTGCACTGAAATGACTGACTGGTTCCATGTTCAGTTAAATCCTCACATGGAGCACCATTCTCTGGGAACTCATTTTCCAGAAGCTCAGAATTTTCTAAACCAACAATTTCTGGTTTCTTTGTGCCCAGGAGTTCAGTTCTCAGCTTATGCCTTTCCTCTCACATTTCATTATAAGCTACAAGGAGAAACCAGGCAGCATTTCTCACATTTAGTTTGGAAATCTCCTCAGCTAAATATCCAAGCTTGTCACTTTCAAATTCTGCCTATCACCTGACATCAGAACTCAATTTTGCCAAGTTCTCTGCCACTTTAAAAGAAGGTTTGCCTTTCTTCCAGTTTGCAATTCATCATTTCTAAGTCCTCATCGGAAGTACCTTTAGCATCCATATTTCCACCAACAGTCTCTTCAAAGCAATCTAGGCCTTTTCTATCAACCACCTCACAATTCTTCCCACCTCTACTCATTACCCAGTTACAAAGCTTTCTTAACATTTTTGGTATTTACAATAGCACTGCCCTACTCTATTGGTACCAAAATCTGTTTTAGTTTGCTAGGCTTCTGAAAGAAGATACCATAAAATGGGTTGACATTTAGTAGTGGGAATTTAATAGCTTACAAGCTTACAGTTTAGAGGCTGAGAAAAATGTCCAGGTCAAGGCATTATCAGGAGATGCTTTCTTCCTGAAGACTGGCTGCTGGCGATCCTGGACTACTCTGCCATATAGAAAGGAATATGGTGGCATCTGCTGGTCTCTCCCTTCTCTTCTAGGTTTCATTGCTTTCAGCTTCTTGCTTTCCTGGCTTTCTCTCTCTCTCTTTGTATTCATCCCATTTATGAAGGACTCCAGTAAGAAGATTAAGAGACACCTTGGGCCACACCTTAATTGAAGAAACCTATTCAAATGATTTACCCCTACAGGTAGAGATTAGCTTTAAGAACATGATTTTCTGGGGGAACATACAGTTTCAAGCCACTACATCACCCAAGGAGGGTTTGATCCCAGATTGGGAGTTTTGTTCTCCATTCTGGCCACAAACTGCCTTATGGGCCTAGACAGATCAGAGTTAGTTCACTTTCATTAGAGCAGAAGTCTCTGCCTGGCCTTGTTTACTAGGTAAAATACATAGATGGTCTCTCTTCTTACTATTGGTGTTACTAGTCTTATGTTCACCTCTGGACATCCTTTATGGAAAGGACAGTACCTCCAGCATCTGGTACAGTTCCTGGCAAAAAGGAGGCACTTGATAAAAGTTAGTTGTAAGAAAGAATGATGATCTGCATTTTATGAAATATATGAGAAAATAGGCTCAGTAGAGTCAAATAGTTTGCCAACAGCAGGAATAAGCTTACAACCTATCTCTTTTTTACTGTAAAATCCATAATATTTTCACTTTACTGAATCTGAACTTCTAAGAAATTAACACAAAAGGCCTTCCACCAATAAGGTATCTGAATCAACACCATCCTCTGTGAAAAAGATGATGATGATGATCATGATGATGCTGGTGAATCTCAACTGTTGTAAAGATACTTTCTTAGAGATTTGGCTTTGAAAGGTGGAACTATCAAGAAAAAGGCAAGAAACAGAGTTACGGCAAAAGAACAGAGAATTATGTTTCAATGTCTCTGGTTTCTCTGTGCAGTGGTTTATCCAACTATAAGAGGGTTATCTTAGTGCTGGCTCCAGTAGCTGGCAATAATCTATATTCATTTCTCTTAAGTTAGTTGACTCCATAAGCCTAGAGAGACAGTACACTGCAGGGCAACAGCACTCAAATGGGGGCCGTTTTGCCCCTAAGGGACATTTGGCAATGCCCAGAGACATTTGTTATTGTCAAAATTGTGTGTGGGGAGTGCTACTGGTATCTCGTGGATAGAGGCCAGATTTACTGCTAAACATCCTAAAATTCACAGCACACAGCCTCCCACAATAAGGAATTACCTAGTTACTTGTGCCATCACTAAGAGACCCTGCTATATAGATTAAGAACAGCTCTCCAGCTGGAACATCTGGGTTGCGCTCTTGGCTCCCTTATTTCTAAGTGAGTGACATGGACTCGTAGTGCTCAACTCTTTGCACCTTAGTTTCTTCCTTGATAAAATGAAGATAATAGTATCTTATATCATAGGAGTAAATGAGTTAATGCAGGGAGAGTGCTTAGAACAGTGACTGACGAATAGAAGTCTTTGATAAGTGTTAGGTATTATTAATGAAACTTGTGGATTCAATAACAAGAAATAATGCTGGTGAATTTACTTCTTTCCTGGTGCTTCCATCATTCCTGACTTCTGTTTGTAGAAAGATTAAGAGTTGTGAGAAAGTCTTTCATATTTTACATTTTAGTTGGTTTGAAAATAGATATTTGGTGTGCTTTTCTGGGGCAAATTGTTTTGGTGTTAAAATCCAGAGTCCCCAGCAGATTCACTAAGTGGTTGGTTAGTCTGCCAAATATGTTATATTTTATTAGTTGTGTGGAATTATCACCTTCAGCTGGATCCACCGTCTTTCTCTATTGCAGGTGAAGATCCTAATGTGTGAAAATGAAGTCCCAGGCAACCATGATTTGCTGTTTAGCATTATTTCTGGCCACAGAATGCTCCCACTATAGATCCAAGATCCATTTAACAGTAAGTTTAATTCATTCCTATGAGAAATCTCACATCTCTCCTAGATGGCTAGATTTCTAATAAATAACATGCCATTTTAAATAAAATTTCAAATGACTAAAATTTTACTATTACTACTAATAGCTTTCTAAGGAAGGGAACAAAGAAAGGTGAGTGGTGGCAGAGACTTGCCCAAGGTATAACAGTACAGTAGAACAATCACTTGTGAGCCATAAAGAATGTAAACAAGTAGGTAGTGAAAGGAAGAGGTACTAGCCAGGGAGTCCAGCAACTTGGGTTCAAACTGAACTTTGCTCCTCCCTCGTTGCACCAGTTGCTACACTTATCTTTAATTTCTTTCTAACATGAAGGGGTTTCCTTAGATAATCTTTACATTCCCTTCTGATTCCATTTTTCCAACCTAATGATTATTCCTAGTATCTGCTCATTTTTTCCTCTTTAAAGATATACAGTATCTGGTAGACCATATTAGCTCCATTTTATTGCTAATATTAATACAGGCAGAGAACAGCTTAGTGATATAATTGTCATTTCTGTGTTCTCCCTGGATATTTAAACTTCCCCAAAGATGTACACATCCATTTCACTAACCTGACAACCGGAGTCCAAATGACAGCAATTATAGTTCTAGCCTTCACTGGGGACAGTTTATTCCCCATCTGAGCTCAAATCCATGTTTCCTTCATAAAGTTCCTGCACTATCAGCACACAGATCTGCTGCAGTTTACTTCCTAGTCCTGAACACATTTTCTCTTCATAGCTACATGGGACCTTTCAATTGAGATGAGAGAGGAGAATTCTGCAATAAAGAGGACCTGTGGGAATTTATGTTTTTCAGGATGGAGACAAACTTAGAAGCTCTGAAGGGAAACTAAAGTCTAGAAGGATACAAGGTATGTGGCCATGGAACCATCTTCATCCATTTGGAAACTGGGCAGACTAATAGAACAATGCTGATGTTTTAAGCCTGTCTCAAAGATGTGGATGTGGATGTGGACTACATATATTTAGAATACATATATTCTAGAATATAGAATATATATTCTATATTCTAATAGAATAGAATATTCTATTCTAGAGATAGAATAACAATCTCTAATACGTTCTCCATGTTTACTAGAATTGATAGATTTTCTTACATTTCTACTATTATCCACTGAAATGAATTAATAAATATTCACATGTCCTCTAGACTAGTAGACAAGTGCCCATTTTCAGTCCTAAATGGGATATCTTTTTATATTGACGAGCTAACAGTAATCATAAGAGGGAAGAGGACAAGATTCCTTCATTCCTTTATTCAAAGATATTTTGGGGGTGCCTACATGTATGGAACATTCTAGTGCAGAGTGGTCTATGGAAATGATATAAGATGGGTGTCATGGTGGACAGTCATGAGACTAGTCACTCTTGAGAAGTGAGAGGTAAACTATGGAGATAATCCTTGGTAGTAAGTAGTGAAATCATGTAGTTCTCACCTAATAGTAGGGACAACTGGATTCTGTACAGTCATGGCCAAGTATATATATATATATATATATATACACACACACACATATATATATCTTACATTATATTTAATTAGAAGAAAAAGCATGACTTAAAGCATGACTTTAAACAAATTAAAAAATGATATTGCATCATGTTTACTTATGAGACCAAATGTATTAAAATGCTGATTTAAATTTCATTATTTTTCAATTATAGTTGACTTATGACCTCCTTATATTTGCTATTATTTAATTGTATTTTAATAACTTTTGTAATTTTTCCCCCTGAAAGGTGCTATGAGAGCTTCAGGCTACTCATATGCATGTACATTGCAAATAACAGGTGGGAGATGTTGCCTGTCTTTGATTCCAATAAATAAGAAACCAAGTTCGATATGGCCATCACTGTATTTTCTCTTTCTTCTTTTTTCATTTTAAAGAAAACTTATTGAAGGATATCATTCATACATGAACATACATAAACAATACGTGTTTAGCAAACATTGTGAACTTAAAAAACAAACATGCATAACATCACACAGGGCTCCCATACATCACTCCACCACAAATACTTTGCATTGTTGTGAAACATTTGTTAACAAATTATGAAAGAGCACCATCAAAGTGTTAATACTAACTCTAGTCCGTATTTTACTCCCCTATACTTTTTTTAAAGGATTTATTTACTTGCTTTTATCCATTTTTACCCGCCCCCCCATTTTTGCTGTTTTTGTGTCCATTCACTGGGCAACTCTCTGTGTCCATTTCCAGCCTTCTCTTCTCATCCTTCTCCTCCTGTCTGCACTGGAATTCAATCCTTGGAACCTCCAAGGTGGGAGAGAGGCTTCCTACTGCCTGCACCACCTTAGTTCCTGGTTTTTTGGCACGTCTCATCTTGGCTCTCCCTTGTGTCACTCTCCTGTTACCTCATCATCTTGCTGTGTGGCTCGCGGAACCTGATGGCCCACCCATGCGCGGGGCCTGGCGGCTCACCCATGCGTGAGGCTTGGGAGTCTCACCCGCTCGTGGAGCCTGGGGGACTCACCCATTCGCGGGGCATGACGGCCCATGCACCTTCTACATATTTTTTTAATTTTTATTTTTACTAGGAGGTCCCGGGGATCAAACCCATGTCCCTCCACATGGGAGACAGATGCCCAACCATTTGAGCCATATTTGTCCCCCTGCTATATCTCTCAAGGTTGACTAAAGATACCTAGAGTTGCAGTCTTTTCCCATACAGGATGGTCATATAATAAATCAGCTTGGTTTATCACCAGCATTCTAAAACACCAGACCTAGGGAGAAAAACTAGGTCTGGGGACATATGCATGGTTTCTAATATAGCAAATGTTTAGCCTATCCTGATTATCACAAAATCAGGACAGCAAGAATTTTTGCATCCAAGTATATTTTTGACAGCAAATTCATTCTCTATGTAGATGTAGAATTGAGATGGGTAAGAGTAGAGAGAGGTAACTGACATTTATTAAGCATTTATGGCAACACTGATCTAAGTATTATGTAGATGCTGTTTAATTTAATATTCATTATGATACTTTGGCATTATCTCCAAATTATATGGATGAAGGCATTGATAACCACTCAGGTTAAATTAATTACAAATATTGATATACTTGGTAGAGGTCAAAGACAGATGTAAAGTCAGTTGTTTCCTTTCTCAATGAATGGAGTCATCCACAGAGCTGTCCAAGCCAGAAATATGGATGCCTCCTTGACTCCCAGCCAGTTGGTCACTCATCTTATTGATTTCAACACCTTATTAGCTCCCAACATCATCTACTTCTTTGCATTCTACTGCCACTATCCTAAGGCAATTATTCCTGAGAATATTTCAAGAACCTCATTCTTGGATTCCCTGACTATAAGTCTACTTTCTATGGACCATGGGCCAAATCTGCCACCAGGTTTTGTAAGTAAAGTTTTATCAGAACACAATCATGCCCATTAATTTGCATATTGCCTTTGGCTATTTTCATGCTACAATGGCAGATTTGGGTAATTGCAACAGAGACAGTATGGCTTACAAAGCTGAAAATATTTCTTCCCTGGCTAAGGTTGTGAGATTCAGTAAACAAAAATTTGGGCATCCAGATAAGTTTTAATTTCAGGTAAGCAACAAATAGTATTGCATAAGTCATATTTATATTTAAAAATTATTAGTTTTTCTTTGAACATTTATCTGAAATTAAAATTAAAATTTAACTGGGATTCCTGTATTTTATCTGGAAACCCCATTTATCTGGTCCTTTACAGAAAAGTTTACCAACTCTTGCTCTATGTTAGAGTCAACTACCTTTCTAAAACATAAATATAATCATGTTTTCTGGTGGTCCCCATATTTGCATAGCATTCAAGGCCCTTTGTGACTTGACCCTGCTTTCTTCCACACTCTCATCTCTTCCCAATCTCTCCCTTATGTGTTCTGAACTAGCCTTTCTGAATGGCTTACAATTTCCTTTCCATGAGCTGTTCACTCTGTCTGGACACCAGCTTCACAATCTGCATGGTAGGTTTTGCTTGGTGATGAGGATCCCATTCAGTATCATCTTTTCCTCCAGGAAGCATTCCAAGAATCCCCAGAATGAATTAGATTCCTCTGTCAGAGTGTGGGAAGGCTAACTAAGCATCTTCTCTCTCTCCCTTTTTCTTTTTAGAGAAATGCCAAGGATCTTGCATCAAGTCTTCTAACTGCAGCCAGCCCTGTGCTAAGCACTTTAGTGGAGAAATAAGATTTACATGTTATGAAAAACAGTGGCAAAAATCAACTGAAACATGTACAAGCCTTTCTGTGGAAACACTATTTAAGGTGATGTATTTGCATATTATTGGGTACAGAAGTCAATATGTTGGGGGGTAGTGGAAGTATTTTTAATGTGTACTGTGTTATGATGATTAGTCTTAGACCTTGATATAGGAAAATCTAGAGTGGGTTAAATTTGTGTCTTGTCCTACATTCCTTACCCAAAATCTCAGATATTTCCCCCTCTCTCTACTCTCTTCATCCTTTGTTAGTCAGCCAATTCTCTCTATTTTTCTCTCAGAATCTTTTCTCAAAGAATGATCTGACATGCATTTATACTATGGTGTAAATGGCTACTTGGAGGTTAAAAGTTTTGCTCTAAAGATGGATTTGCATGACTCTTGTGCTAATCAATTAATCAACTAAGTGTATCTAGAATCAAATTCATTTTGATATTTTTTTCTAATACTTTCAATCACTTGAGCAAAGGAAAGAAGTTATGGATAACCCAGAGGAAATAGAAATACAATGAATGCCATGGAACTCATTAAAAATAAAATCTATCTTCCACTTAGCAACCATTTCTTTCAATGTCCTCTTTCAATTCCAGTTCTACTTCTCTTCCAATCCTGTTGGAACATATGGATCCCTGCATTTCCTTAGGTTTTAAGAGTGATTTTATAAAGGGGTTGGTGATGGAGTCTCTCACTTAGCAGAGATAATCACATAGACGTCCTTGCAACTATAATAGCATTCAAAAATGAATTGAAGTGATGTCATCAACATGGTGACATAAGACATCCCTGCAAAATTCTCCCCCCAGAAACAACAAATAAAGGGATAAATCCCAATTACTTGGAACTCAGGAGGACACTAGAGACTGGAGAAGGTCTCCACAAATTCTGAATTGAAGAAAAAGGAAAAAAAAAAAAACACCAAAAAAAGGATAGGAGATTTATGACCTGGACCTGCCAATCTGGGCCCTCCCCATACTCAGTCCTGCACAGCTTAAGAGTCACACAGATACAGCATGGCCTGAGGGCCTCTTGCTGTGGATTCAGACTATAGAGCCACTCACAGTAGTGAATTAGAGCCCCACACATATCCAGGCACAGGGACCCAAGTCCATAGAGATCCAGGGCAGAACATAAGTGGCTGGTGAGTGCATATCTACAAAAGGTCCCCAGGAAATAAAAGAGATTGTGGCAGAACTGGTGGCAAGAAGTTCACACACTCAATCCAATCTCTGATAGCTGGATCACCTAAATGAAAAACAAACAAAAAATGGACCTTATTGAATATTGACCCCATATGGTTCCCCAGGACAGAATATCTTAATGAGGAATTAAACAGAGGCATAAAAAGCCTCATAGAACAAAAAAGGGGAAAACTGAAATGCTATAAGTCAGGATGGGTCCTAGAACTGAAAATTATAATGAAATTCTACACAAAAACAAATAACAGATCAGGATTCCTGGGAAGAAACAGAGGAAAGGAAGCTCTCTCCTGGAGGTGAAGCAATAATACATAAAAAGGCAATTTTGAAAGTTGTAGTGCATGTCCAGAGAAAGAATCAGGTGCAGAAGACCTGAGGAAATTTAAACAGGTAAACATGGGCTACTCTAAAGGTCCAGTATAAGTTGGACCAAGCATCAAAAAGAGCCTGAACACATAGCCAATCTACAACAAAACCCTAGGTAAGAGGTAGAAACTGATCTTCAGAGTTAGCACATCAAAATATCAGATGCCCAGACATCAGCAAAAAATTATAGGCCATACTAAGAAACAGGAATTTATGTCTAAGTCAAGAGAACAAATTAAAACTCCAGAGGAGGCACAAACTTTGGAACAGCTAATCAAAGATGTTCAAACAAATCTCCTAAATCAATTTAAGGTGATGAAGGAAAATATGGATACAAATAAACTAGTGTATATAGAGCTAAAGGATATGAAGAAGACAATGTGTGAGCATAAAGAAGAATTAGAAAGTTTAAAAAGAAAAGAAATTATGGGGATGAAAAGCATAATAATGGAGATTAAAATATACCTGAGTCATACAATAGTAGATTTGAACAGCAGAAGAAAGAATCAGTGAACTAGAATCAGGAGAGTAGAAATCACACAGTTAGAAGAACAAATAGAGAAAAGAATAGAAAAAAATTGAGCAGTGTCTCAAGAATTTGAGTGACAGCATGAAGCATACCAACATATGCATCATGGGAGTCTCAGAAGGAGAAGAGAAGGGAAAAGGGGCAGAAAGACTATTTGAGGAAAAAGTGGCCTAAATTTTCCCAACTCTCATGAAAGACATAAATATACATGTCCAAGAAGAGCAACATACTCCAAACACAATAAACCCTAATAGACCTAGTCTAAGATACAGACTATCTGAATGTCAAATGTCAAATATAAAGGGAGATTCAAAAAGATGCAGGAGGAAAGTAATTCCCCACACACAAGGGTCCTCTATAAGACTAAGTGCTAATTTCTCATCAGAAACCATGGAGGCAAGAAGGCAGTGGTATGAAATATTTAAGGTACTGAAAGAGAAAAACTGCCAGCTCCAAATTCTTTATCCAGCAAAGCAGTTCTTCATAAATGAGGGAGACTTTAAAAAATTCACAGGTTAACAGAAACTGAAAGAATTTGTCATCAAGAGACCTGCTCCACAAGAATTGCTAAAGGGAGTTCTTGAGGTTGAAAGGAAAAGACAGGAGAATGTGGCTTGGAGTAGTGTGAAGAAGTGAAGATCTTCAGTAAAGGTAATTAAATGGGTAAAAGCAAACCATAGTAGTACTATATCCTCAGTATATAGCTCTCCTCTTTAATTCCTATAAGGGACAGAATACAATTGAACAGGAAAAAGTCACATGTCATGATAATGGACACACAAAGTATAAAGAGTAACGTGGGACAAAGATAACATAAAGAAGGGAAAATGGAGGGATATGGGAGGAGAGAACACATATGCTATTGAAGTTAAGTTGGTATCTGTTTTAGTTAGCTAAAGGATGCAAAGGCAATATACCAGATATGGGTTGGCTTTTACAATAGGGATTTATTAACTTATAAGCTTACAGTTCTGTGGCTAAAAAAAAAATGTCCAAATCAAGGCATCAGGTGAACCAGTTTCCCCGAAGACATGGCTGCTGGCGATCCTGGACTCCTGTCCCATGGCAGGGCACAGTGGTGGTGACTGCAGTCTCCTTTTTCCTCTGGGTCTTGTTGCTTTCAGCTTCTGGCTTCCTTCACCTTTCTCTTTGCTCCTGTGGCTTTCTCTTTCTCAGGTTCTGTTGAATTCAGCCCACCCTAGGCTACAACATACTGAATTAATCTAATGAATGGCCCTTAACTAAATCTAATCAAAAGGTCCCAACTGTCATAGGTTAACACCCAAAAGAATGGATTTATTTAAGAACATTTATTGCAGTCCAAGAAAGCCTCATACTACCATAGTATCTTTTCAAATTAATAGGTTATAGACTTAGACTGTGTTATACAAATCCCAAGGTAACCACAAAGAAAGTATTTTAAAAATATACAGAAATGGTAATGAGAAATGGATCAATCTGATACATCATAAAAGATCAACTATACAGGGAAACGGATGTGGCTCAAGTGATTGGGCTCCCATCTACCATATAAGAGGTCCAAGTTTCGATTCCCGGGGCCTCCTTATGAAAGGCAAGCTGGCCCATGTGGTGAGCTGGCCTGAGCAGAGACCTGGCCCATGTGGAGCACTGGTCTGAGCAGGAGTGCTGGCCTGCATAGAGAGCTGGTGCAGCAAGATGACACAACAAAAAGAGACACAGAAGAGAGACAATAAGAGATACAGCAGACCAGGGAGCTGAGGTGGAGCAAGAGATTGAGTGCCTCTCTCCCACTCCAGAAGGTCCCAGGATTGGTTCCCGGTGCTGCCTAAAGAGAAGACAAGCAGACACAGAAGAACACACAGACAGCAGACAGTGAGTGCAAAACAATGGATGGGGGTGGGGGTGGGGGTGGGGGGAGAAATAAAAAAAAAAGATAAACTCTACAGAAAAGGAGGCTGCAATAAAGGAAAAGAGAGACAAAAAAGATATGACATATAAAAACTGAAGGACAAAATGCCTGAAGCAAGTACTGCCTTTACAGTAATAGCACTGAATGTTAACGTATTAAACTCTCCATTCAAAACACAGAGATTAGCAGAATGGATGAAAAAGCATGATACAACTATGTGTTGTTTACAAGAGATTCACCTTACACCAAAGGCAAATAGGTTGAAAGTAGGATGGAATAAAGATAATCCATGCAAACAGTAACCAAAAGAGAGGTGGGATAAATATACTAATATTGGACAAAATAACAAGTCAAAAACTATTGAGAGACAGAGAAAATTATATATTAATAAAGGGTTAGTTCACCAGGAAGAAATAACAATTTCTTAAATATTTATGTACATAACCACAGTGCTCAAAAATACATGAGGCACACACTGGCAAAACTGAAGGGAGAAATAGACACTCCTACAATAATAGTTGGAGACTTCAATACACCACTTTCATCAATAGATAGAACATCTAGACAGAAAATCAATAGGGAAACACAGTACTTAAATAATATGATAGATTAACTAGACCAAACAGACATATATAGAACATTGCACCCCCAAACAGCAAGGATATGCATTCTTCTCAATTGCACATGGATTCTTCTCCAGGATAGACCACATATATGTTGGGTCAAAAAACAAGTCTTAATAAATTTAAAGGATTGAAATTATACAAAGCATCTTCTCTGACCACAGTGGAATGAAGCTGGAAATCAATACCAGAGAGAAAACTGGAAAATTCACAAATATATAGAGGTTAAATAACACACCCTTAAACAATCAGTGGGTCAAAGAAGAAATCACAATGGAAATGAGAAAATACTTTGAGACAAATGAAAATGAGAGCACACATATCAAAACTTATGAGATGCTGTGAAGGCAGTGTTGAGAGGGAAATTTATAGCTCTAAACAAGACAGGGATGCCCACTGTCATGACTGCTATTCAACACTATAGAGGAAGTTCTAGCCAGAGCAAGTAGGCCAGAAAATGAAATAAAAGACATCCAAATTGGAAAGGAGGAATTAAAAATTTCACTTTTTGCAGACATGATCCTATATATAGAAAATCTTGAAAAATCTACAACTAAGCTACTAGAGCTAATAAATTCAGCAAAGTGGCAGGGTACAGATTAACATACAAAAATCAGCAGTGTTTCTGTGCACTAGTAATGAGTAATCTGAGAAGGAAATTAAGGGGAAAATTCTGTTTACAGAATCTATTAAAAGAATCAAATATCTAGGAAAAAATTTAACCAAGGATGTAAGGGACTTATACATGGAAAACCAAAAAACTTTGCTGAAAGAAGTTTAAAAAAAAAGATCTAAAAAAATGGAAGGAGATTTCATCTCATGGATTTATAGACTAAATATTGTTAAGATGTCAGTTCTACACAAAACAGTTTATAGATTCAAAGCAATCCAAATAAAAATTCCAACAGCTTTCTTTGCAGAAATGAAAAAGTCAGTCACCAAATTTCCTTGGAATGATAAGTGATTCTGAAGAGCCAAAACTATCTTGAAAAAGAACAAAATTGGAGAACTCAGACTTTTTGACTTTAAAACTTATAAAAAAGCTACAGAGGTCAAAACAGCACGGTACTGGCACAAGGATAGATATATAGAACTATAGAATCAAATGGAAAGTTCAGAAATAGACGCTTACATCTATGGCCAATTGATCTTTGACAAAGGCTGCCAACTCCTTTCAATTCAGAAAGAACAGTCTTTTCAAATATGGTGCTTGGAGAACTGGATATCCATAGGCAAAGGAATGAAGACAGACCTCTATCTCATACTATATACAAAAATTAAGTCAAAATAGATAAAGACCTAAATCTAAGAACCAGGCCTATAAAACTCCTAGAATAAAACATAGGGAAACGTCTTCAGGATCTTGAGTTAAGCAATGGTTTCTTAGACTTTACACACAAAGCACAAGCAATTAAAAAATAGATAAATGGGACCTCATCAAAATTAAAAACTTTTGCACCTCAAAGGACTTTATCATGAAAATGAAAAGATGACCTACTCACTGGAAGAAAATATTTGCAAGCCACATATCTGGTGTTCACAGCTGCATTATTCACAATTGTCAAAAGATGCAAGCAACCCAAGTGTCCATCACCGATGAATGGATAAATAAAATACTCATGCAACAACATGGATGAACCTTGAAGACATCCTGTTGAATGAAATAAGGCAGACACAAATGACAAATATTGTATGATATCAATGATACGTAATAATTAGAATAAGCAAACTCATAGAGTCAGAATCTAGACTATATGTTGCCAAGAGCTGGGGTGGCAGTAGGGAATGGAGAGTTAATGCTTAAATTGTATAGTGTTCCTGTTTGAATTGATTGCAAAGTTTTGGTTATGGTTGATGGTGATGGTAGCACAACATTGCGAATACAATCAACAGCACTGAATTATATATGAGAATGTGGTTAAAAGGGTAAATTTTAGGTTGTATATATTTTACTAGAATAAAAATTTTAAAAAAGCAACAACATAGGTCTGTACAACATAAGGAGTGAACCCTATTGTAAACAATGGACTATAATTAATAGTATGATTATAAAAATGTTCTTTCACAAATTATAACAAATGTACCACACTAGTGCAAGGTGTTAATAATAGGATGGTATATGGGAACTCTGTATTTCATGCATGAGTTTTCTGTAAAACCACAACCACTCTAAAAAATCAACTGAAGGAATTAAATTATTGCTTTGCCTTATGCAAAGCCATATTCTGAATGAATCTAGGTAAAAGTACCAGGGAATGAACAAATAACCTTCTTTTAAATTTCTTTAAATTGCAATTCCTTAGCATTCTGTTTGATCTGCCAAACCTGCAAAAACCACTCCTTTTAAAATTCCATGTGACTCCTCGTTACAAAATCTTATAGATAATTGGACAATGTTCATCCTAGAATAGCTCCACTTTTCTGGAGAAAATTGTCTTGTATAAAAATCACTGTCCAGAAGTCAAATTCTTGTAGGAAATATCAGTTTCCAGATTTCTGTGGGAATTTTGGTAGAATCCCTTCCTGTTTGTGTCCCCACCTTACCCACCACATATTTCTCTCAGCATCTAAGCCACTTTTTAAGGCTACTTGCCTTTGGTTTGTCTTTCCCATGTGGATTGCTTATACCTCTTGCTCCTTTAATCTGACACACATTAGGTACTTAATCATTATTGAAGAAACTTTTTTTTTTTAAACAGGACTCAAGCGGGGCATCCCGCCTTTCCATAGCAGCACCATCTTTCCCTCTGCCCTTTCTGGACTTTCCAGCTCCAAAACCCATCAACAGCGTAGCTCAAGGAATCCGCAAGAACTGCCCCCTTGATTATGCCTGCATAACTGACTCCGTGAAATCGTCAGAAGCCACATCTGGAAACATTGCATTTATAGTGGAGTTATTAAAAAATATTTCTGCCGAATTGTCGGATAATGTTACCCAAGAGAAAATGAAGGTATTCTTTGTTAATTTCATTAAAACTGACAGTCTTTTTTTTTCAAAATCTTGCGTTTTAATGGTTCTGAATGTAGTTTTCAAGGTACCAGGTAAAGCTACAACAACCATAACAAAAACAGCAGCTGGCAATGTCACTTGAATTTTGCATATAATTCATTCTAGTTTCAAGGTCAGAACATTTTTATACATCTTTTTACACACTTAATATTTTCAAGAAAATGCCATATACTGGTCATGAGAAAGACTGAGTCTGGGCTAGTGTTTCCAAGATTATTCTGTAGATACATTTATTCTGAGAGATGTTAATGGAGTTTCCATTTTTAAAGGGAATGATCCATAGCACAGCAGAAGTTGGAAATTCTGAGTTAAAGTTGAGCAGGTTTCCTTACAGCAGGACTTTTAAGAGCTTTAAATGTGCTAATGAACTTTGGGACTCTTTATAAAAGAGAGCTATAGGGATATGGTATGCAGTATTTCCCAAACTTAGCTTACCATAGAACAGGCCTCCACTCCTCTGCATTAAACACCCATTAACATCTCATAGGAAATTCAGGTTCTACAGACTGCAGTTTGGAAATGCTGCCCTGGGTGCGATTGTAAAGCAGGTAAAGTTTATCTGTGATACTTCCTTTTTAGCATTCTATTACTTTCCTTCCTTCTGCTTACTCATATGGAATTCTAATACATAGGGAATTTGAGTGAACATATGTTAAGTAAGATCAGATCATTTGCTCTTTAAAACATTTCAGAGGAACTGATTCTGTAAAATGTGTGTAAGTCTTTAGTAATAATGTCCACTTTTCTCTATTGCAGAGCTATAGTGAAGTGGCTAATCATATCCTCAACTCAGCAGCCATTTCAAATTGGGCTTTCATTCCCAATAAAAATGCCAGCTCGGATTTATTGCAGTCAGTGAATTTCTTTGCTGGGAAACTCCACATCCACAATGAATCTGAAAACATTGTGGACGAATTCTTCATTCAGACCAAAGGCTTTCACATCCACCACAACACCTCAGAGAAAAGTTTCAATTTCTCCATGAGTATGAACAATACGTTAGAAGGTATCTTGGGAATGATAGAGATTCCCAGGCAAGAGCTGCGAAAGCTGCCCCCGAATGCATCTCAAGCCATTAGCATAGCTTTTCCAACTTTGGGGGCCATTCTGAAAGAAGCCCACCTGCAAACTGTGAGTTTTCCCAGGCCTGTAAATGGTCTAGTTCTTTCGGTGGTTTTACCAGAAAGGTTGACGCAAATCCTACTCACCTTTGAGAAAATCAATAAGTCCCAGGATGCCAGGGCGCAGTGTGTTGGTTGGCACTCCAGGAAAAGGAGGTGGGATGAGAATGCATGTGAAACGACGTTGGATATCACAAACAAAGTGAAATGCCGCTGTAATTACACCCACGCGGTGATGTCTTTTTCCATTCTGATGTCACCCAAGTCTGTGTTCAGCAAAGTCCTGGACTATATCACCTGCATCGGGCTCAGTGTCTCCATCCTTAGCTTGGTTCTTTTTCTGCTCATTGAAGCCACGGTGTGGTCCCAGGTGGTTGTGACAGAGATATCATACATGCGCCACGTGTGCATTGTGAACATTGCCGTGTCGCTACTGACCGCTAATGTGTGGTTCATTGTAGCCTCTAACTTTAATGGAAAGGCCCAAGACTACAACTGGTGTGTTGCAGTGACATTTTTTTGCCACTTCTTCTACCTCTCTCTGTTTTTCTGGATGCTCTTCAAAGCACTGCTTATTATCTATGGAATACTTGTTGTTTTCCGTAGGATGATGAAGTCCCGCATGATGGCCATTGGCTTTGCCATTGGTTATGGGTGCCCACTGATCATCACTGCAACCACGGTTGCTGTTACAGAGCCAGGGAAAGGCTATGTGAGACCTGAGGCCTGTTGGCTCAACTGGAACAATACCAAAGCCCTTTTAGCGTTTGCCGTCCCAGCCTTGGTCATTGTGGCCGTGAATCTCATTGTGGTTTTGGTTGTTGCTGTCAACACTCAGAGGCCCTCTATTGGCAGTTCCAAGTCTCAGGATGTGGCTGTAATTATGAGGATCAGCAAAAATGTTGCCATCCTCACCCCGTTGCTGGGACTGACCTGGGGCTTTGGAATAGCCACTCTTGTCGAAGACACTGCCTTTATGTTCCATATAATTTTTGCCTTACTCAATGCTTTCCAGGTAAGCTGCAAAAGGGAGATTTCCTGTGTTATTCTGTTTGTACAACAAAAATGGCTATGATTTGAAGTTAGAGATTCACAAAATATTCCCTCTGTTTCCTTCCATGTCTTAGAGGTATTTATTTAGCTGTGGCATCTCTCACCCTATTGATTGTCCAGTTGGATTAAGCTGATCTGACTGGTTGGGTGGTAGTCTTCCTTCTCTCCTCACTGGTTCTTTTGTCTCCCTCCTAAAGTTTCAATGTCAGAAGAAGATGACCTTCATTTTAGAGGACTATTCTTTGGTAAGGCATGTGTGAGGCTACACTCAAGATGATGTGAAACAAACTCAATTTTTGACCTTTCTCAAGTAATTTGGGAATTCAGTGACATAACAGTCATTTTCCCCAGTGTAAAGAGACAGCCTTTGTCATTCACTTTGGATGTTAATCAGTGAGGAGTCCTCTTACCTCTTGCTTGCTCTTGCCTGTGAAAGAAAGTTGTTGTTCATAGACGTGGATCTTGCCATAGGTTACATAATCCTGGGAACTTCACTTTTCTTTGGACCTCAGTCTTCTAATATGTAAGACAAAGATACGGATCTAGAAAGATCCCTATGGTCTTTTCTCATTTGAACATACTTGGTTTGGCAAGATTATCCCACTAAAAGTTGTTTGATTTCTTCTTGGCTACTAAGCTTGCACTTTGGGGAAGCTGTCATTAGCCAGATTGCTTTCCATACCTATCAGTAATAGAAAATTTAGCAAGTCCACATTCTTAATTATGTTTTCAATCAATGGTGGGCAAACTATAGCCTGCTGCCTATTTTGTACTTAGAATTTCATTGGAACACAGCCACACGCATTTATTTATGTTTTGCCTATGTCCGTCTTTGAGCTACAGTGGCAGAGTTGAGTAGTTGCAAAAGAGATGGTATGACTTGCAAAACCTAAAATCTTTAGTTTCTGGCTCTTCATGGAAAAAAATGTTCTGACCCCTGCTTTAATTAATGTAAAAACAATTATTTCATAAAGCAGAAAGGTATCCCTATTAACATGTTACTATTACTCAATTTAAAAGCATGATACAAAATAATGAAAGAGATTTTAAAGAAATGCCAACTCAGATCAATTTTATATCTTACTCAAAATTATTTAATAACTTTGGATCATATTTATTTCACTCTTTCCTTTGCATTGCTTTAAAGAGAAACCTTTGACTTAAGGGGATTTTTCTGTTTTGTTTTGTTTTGTTTTTTTTAATCAAAAGCATTTGGCTTCACTTAAATCTCCCCAACTCTTGAAGTTGCTCTAATACCATCTTCTGACTTTGCAACTTAAGTAAAACCCCAGAAAGTTATTGCTGTTTTTTTTATTTTTTTCAGATAATTTCTTTTTCTCTTTACTTTTGTTAGAAAGAAAACTACTCAAGCATTTTTAGTTATATACACTCTACTTTTCTCAGCAAACTTTCCCTGTGACTCTCAATTTTTCTTCACCATGAAACTATCCTTAGAAACCCAAGCTTCTCTCAACTTTCTTTGCAGGACCCAGATATTTCTTTCTTTTTTTTTTTTTAAGATTTATTTATTTATTTATTTATCCCCCCCTTGCTGCTTGTGCTTGCTGTGCCCATTCGCTGCGTGTCTTCTCCGTGTCTGCTTATCTCCCCCTTGCTGTGAGGTCCTGCTGCATCTGCCCACTGTGCCCCGCGGGCTGGCCTGCTCTCACAAGGAGGCCCCGGGAAGCGAACCCGGGGCCTCCCATATGGTAAACGGGAGCTCTATCGATTGAGCCACACCCGCTTCCCTCAGATATTTCTTGAACCTCCGTTCCCACCATTTAAAAAAAGCTCACTGTCATTTATTGTGACTTTATAGGGAGCCAAATAAATTAAATGGGAAGAGAGCCTGGTCTCACAGTTCTCTGTAGTCTCCTGTCTCTCTTATGCAGAAAATTCTGCCAGTTTGGGGATCCTGGCTATATCTTGATATTTAATTCCAGTTTAAAGTAAAATAGAATGCAAGTTTCATTTTCTCAAGACATCTTCCATGAATGCGATTTCAAATCACAATAGTTCCTATTACATGTCTCTGTCATGAGTAAGAACAGCCACATCAATATTTGGGAAGAAAGTAAAAAATATGAAGTAAGGTCAAAAATTCTTTTCTGTATCTGTCACCATTCAATAACTATCAGTGACCCTCATGTATAATGTCATGGGGTGATTCTTGTGATTCTCTTCCAAGGGTGGAGGTAGACTGAAAAACAATAGCCACCAATACATTTTTATCTGAGTCGGTACAAACTGAAGTGTCTAATGCCCGATAACAGTCCTAGACAATATCTAGAAGGGTGGTATTGAAATGACAGCCAGGATATTGTCTGCAGTGCTGTCCCTCATCCTTCTTTTGAATTTTACCATAGGGATTCCTCATCTTGCTGTTTGGAACCATTATGGATCCCAAGGTAATTTGAACTTGTTTCACTCATTGGAAATGACTTTCTTGTGGCCAAGGGAAGCAGGAAGATGAGGCATCTGCTTTACCCAGAGAAAAAAGTTCAGGGGAGGTTGTGGACATAGCTTAGGGTGGCAGCTATGAGGAGGAAAGGAGAGAACTATACTCTCGTTTCTTGCTCTTTATCAAGTCAGTAGACTGTGTATGTGTAGCTGGTGAAAACAATAGAGACCACAACCATAATGTTAATCTTCATCCTAAATCTAGTTTACCTGAGCCTCATTTTATGCCAGGCACTGTGTTAAGTGCTTTACTAGCCAACTGATGCTGCTTCAGCCAGGGCTACTGCTCTCAATGTTACAGGACATGGGTCTGGGGCTCAGGAATTTATTCTCCCCTGACATCCGTGAGGTAGTTTCTTACTATCATTGCTTCTTTAGATAAGAGCTGCTTTGAGAATGAGAATGACTTTGCTGAAGGGGAAATCAAGGGCAGCAGAGGTAAGGTCCCTCTACCCCCACCCCTTTTAGTTTCAGCACAGGATCAATGTCCTCAGCAGTTATGCAGAGATAATGCTGTAGCTTAGTGCTCAGGATTTGTCAGTAAAGAGAATCATTTTGGCATACATCCTTTCGTTCACTTTTTTTATTTAACAAATTTTGTTGTCCTGCTAAAACTGAAGGTCAGCTGAATATGTCCTTCAAGATAATGTTCCGTACTAGGTTTATTTCAGCCTGGCATCTGGAGAATTGAGATGGGACTACATGGATTTGGGATTGTAGATTCATAAAATGTGAGAGCTGGAAAATGAGAGATAAGCAGGAAAGGAATTTCTGGTCCAACTCACTCATTTTACAGGTAAGGAAACCAAGGCCCAGAGTATTTACAGGATTTCTCCAAGGTCATCGACCTAATCAGGAGCAAAACCACAACTAGGAGGAACTGGCATCAAAATCTCCTTCCAGCCTCTGTTTAGGACTCTGTTCTGCAAACCATACTTCCTTGGATTGAACTATCTGTGTACTTATAGATCTTAAAGAAGACTTTTGGTCCAGCTATCTGTCTTTAAAGGCATCAGTTAAAATTGCCAACATTGCTATATTAATTAGAAAGAAGTCATTTGCTGGGTCAACAGGCTCTCAATAATAACTACTTCCTTAAAAACAAACAAAAAGTCTTCTGGACAGAAACATTGAAAACCAGCATTCATGTGAGCCAGTAGTGGATGTAACTTTTCATGCCATAGTTCATCAATTCTAAGATAGAAATTTTCTTCCCTTTTAACACTTCTAAAATTGGAATGTATCTTACCATCAATAGTATATCATAGTTTAATTGACAAGACCTTTTTCTTTTTATTTCTAACTGTAATATAAAAATAATGGTGTAACTTACAATGTTAGATTCAGTGAAATATCATTTAATTCTCTGTATTTATGTCAATTTTGACATTTATCCTCATGTCTTCATTTTCATCTGTTTCTCTCTGGGCAAGCATATAAATAAATATAGATATAGAAGCATTTTTTTCAGTGATTATTCACTGATACCACTGTTGTTGTTGTTGTTTTTTTTTTTTTTTTTTTTTTTTTTTTTTTTTTGTTATTTGTTTTTTTACCATTTAGAATGCATCATTAAGCCCAACTAATGGATGTAAACTGATGAATCACTGAGGATGAGAAGTGAGTATTAAAAATCAAGGAGAAGCTTCGCTTGCAAGCTGTCACAAGCCACTCAATGCCCCTTATGAGCAAACTATTGTCTGCTATGTGATGCTAGAGTAAGGTGGGAGAGGGACAGCTAGATATATTTTTCAGAGGATGGAAACTTCTTCATTACTTAGCACATAAATGAAAATATGGATATCTTCCTTAGAACCTATGTCACTCAGTTTTTATTTTCTGTCCCCTGGGGGAGGATACAGTCATCATACCTGCACTGAAACAGCATACACCCTTGCTGTCCACAGAGCTCTCACACCTTAATTCCATCTGCCAGTGAGTGGTGACACTTATAATAGCCCCATTGTCGAGAAGGAAAATTTATTTGATTGAAATCACTTAACAGGAACAGACCTGTTTCTCCCTAATTAAGTGGGGCCCACAATCATTCCTAAGGGGCTATGGATGAAGTTGTGGCAAATTAGCTGCCTACTCTCAGCCAGCTCCCGAGACACACTTCTATACCAGTGAAATCAGGGGACACAAGCATTAGGCAGCCATAAAGGGGAGAATAAGTCACAAGATGGCAGCCAGCTGTCTGAAGTAATGAGGGACAGGAATATGGGCAGGAATGATCAGACTTGACAATGGTTTTGTCCTGGAGAAGTTTCATGGCCTTTCTACATGGATATAGATGAGTCTCAAATCTCTGTTTTTAACACCATCTGGTAATATCCTCTTCCTCTTTTACATTCCTCTCCTTTCAGCCTATGAATTAGACAATGGAGCAAAGCAAGGGGTTGAAGCAATCTCATAGAATTATAAACACTTTGCTTTTGAAGAATTTTCAAGGGACCTCTCATGTAACAGACCCAAAAGACCTGAGGTTGTGCTGATATGAGACAATGGTTCATGGTCCCAGGAAGAGGAAGGAGGGAGTCATTGGGCACTGCCTGATTTAAAGGCAGAAAGGAGGCAGTGTGGGATGCTGGAAAAACAAAGAAAGGAAAGCACTGGCATATTATTCTTAATTAATCATCCCCACACATGGATTTTTTAAATTAGAATTTAAAAAGAGGGAGATGTGGTAGAACTTGAAAAAGATTGACTCCCCCAACCTCTACCTATTTCAAAATCTGTGGGGTTCCTCCATGGTAGAATGTCACTGTAACATTTATTTTTGAGTCACTAATTGAGAGTGAGTTCAGATGACATATTAAAAAACACAGATGACCTTTCCATTATGGTCTTAATTTGAAAACAATCTGTTCTATGAGGTTTATCAGACTGTCTCAGGAGGAGAAATCCCTGCCTCCTGGGGATCCTGTACCCAGCAATTTTAGAGAAGAGAAGAATGGTTGAGGCCTTATCTCTATTTAGTTGAACATAGCTGGGTTGGCTATAGTAAAAGTGGGAGAAACCCAGCAGAAGCTAAGGTCTTCTTACCAGAATTGAGAAAGTATATAGAGGCTTAGCCCCAATTTGGGAGGGAGTCTGGGAAGGAGGTGAGTATGCACTAACAACTCTTCCCAAAAAAATTCTCACCACATACTTCTTTAACCTTCAACTTCTATGTTTGAACCTATGATGTGGGTGATGAGCTAAGGCTTGCATTTTTTCAGCATATCCTCTACAGTGGCCCTGTGTCCATTGAATTTTCTCAGTAATTGGGGACTGTGCTTTTTAACATCTGGACACACATGGGATCAGCAGGGTTCTGTGATAGCAGCTAACATCATGGCAGACCATGTTGGGACCCAATAAACTTTAAGGTTCGGGGTCAGCAAATTTTCAATGATCCTCCAAAGTCCAGAATGGTGGGTAGACAGCATCAGGGCCATCTCTCAGCTGAGAGAAAGGTTACAACCATGAGATTTAGGGCAGCTTCAACCACGAGCTTAGGGACACAGGGTGTTTGGTAAGAACAAGGCAGTGACTCAGTCCAAGGCAGGTCTGAATCATAAGGGGAAAGGCAGTAGTTCAGACATTAAACTAGAAGACAAAAATCAAAGACTGACAAGGTCTCATGAGGTAGGCAGATTTCAGTGGCAAGAAAGGGGGTGGGAAGTCAGAACTGGACTTGCAATGAGAGTTGAGGCCCGAGTGTGGGTGAAAGCTCCTCATATCACGATTACCTCAGGTCAGAATTTTTCTTAGAAACAATGTTGAGCCAGATCTGTAGGTCAAAGTAGATGGTCTTGGAGTCAGGCAAGGAGGACTGCAGGGAGGTGAAAACTGGGCAGTTTGCTTTAGGAATAGATTCTGACTGGGAGAGCCCATCCTGGGAGGCAGAGTAGGGAAGGGGATATTCTTTTTCTTATGAGACCACAGCAGCAGTGTCTTCTGCTTTTCACATGGAGGGCTGGCCTTTAATATGACCCAGAGAATGTTCTACCCAGTGGTATTTCAGGATCATGAGGAAGGCTCTTTGTTCCTCCAAAATCTCTTTCAAATACTTGTTTATGCCTGACAGTCACTTAACCTAATGTGGAGCTCTTCATTCCACAGTGAGAAATTAGACTGATTAAGCAAATACCACCTAGAGAAGCAACAGAGTTTCAGATGCAAAATCATAAATTAAGATTGGCAGAGTCATTCCAGAGTCCATGTGTTGACAGCAGTGGAGAGAGAGAGAGAGAGAAGGCACTGATCACTGAGTTTAGGGTCGAGGCAGCAGCATGGAGAAGGAAAAAGGCACAGAAAAATAAAGCTGGGCAAATACTCTGCCTACTGCGTGACCTTGAGGAATTTACTCCCTGCCTCTGCAAAACAGGGCTGCTAATAGTAATACTAACCTCACAGGAAGGTTAGAGGATTAACTGTGCTAACACATTAGAAATCCTTAGAATATTGCCTAGCCCAAATTAAGTTCGCAATAAATGCCAGGTATTATTACTATTAACCAGTGTTTCAAACTTTTTTTAAAGGCTGCCCTGTTCCACATGGTCACCCTGTGTCCTGTGATTGAGAAGTGTGCCCCAGGAAAAGGAGAATGTGGAAAGCAGGTTGGAATGCAGAGAGAGAGTCATGCTCACTTGGAATCTTGCTCTTCTTGCTAGGAGAGACACCTGAGCTCTCGTTGTGAAAATGGTTGCTGAGAAAAAATTGAGGATAACATTTGGTGAATCGGCTTTAAAGAGTCTGATCTATTGACCTTTTGACCTACTGTGACCTTCAAGAGTTCTGGCTTCTTGGTCAACTTCTGGCAAAATTAAGAACATACCCGCAGACCATTATGACCTCTTAAGCGAGACTGGGGCTGTTGGGACCCTGCTTGTCTTGGTCTGGTTTCACACCTGAGACCTACCCTGTGGCAACATGGCCTCAGTCATTGGTCACTCTGTGAAGATCCTGGGCTCTTGGGGGTAGAATGACAAGATCAGTTTCATGGATAGGGGAAGGTGTAGGAGTGGGAAGAGGGGGTAGCAGGAGAAACACTGGATCTATATTTGGAGACAGTTGTTACAGTAGGTTTCCTAAAGATAGTGAACAGAAGAAAAGTAACAGAATTTTTTTTTATGTTTTCTATTTTAGTCTACTTTAGACCTTGAGTAAAATAATTTAGCTCCCATTTCCTTAATTTCAAATGAAAAAAATTCTTGTATTATTATTTGTGTGTGTACACGTTTGTTTGTGTGCACTTGTGTGTTTAAATCACTATACATGAAGATTTTGGTTGTTATTTTAGAAATAAAAATGTATGTATTTGCCATGTACAATTTGTCCATCTGTGAGTTCACTCCAGATGGATTTCTCTACTGGAACCACAAATTCTCGAATATCAATCCTGCATCAATCCACCTCAACTCATGGACCAGAACCACAGCCAGGTGAATATCTCTTTGCAGGGCTACTTTCAAAACCTTTAACATTGGTAGTTGAGAAGCAAAACAAGGATTGGTTTTAAATCAAATTGTAATCATTTCAGTGTTGAAAGTATCTAGTCAACTGGTAAAATTAAAATACTTCATACTTAGTGAGGGACATGAATCTAACTTCCAAATTTGTAGTTTCCTGAGCATTAATTTATTGACTCACATTTCCTTACTGTCTCTTGCCACTATAAAAACAGCCTTTGAACCTCAACGATGGCGCCCCCAGCTGCAGATATTGTTGCTCTCTGGGCACCCACTGCTTGCGCCCGGGGCCTCTGGCTTGCTCTTATCCCTTGTCCTGCTGCAAGGTTCGCTTTCGCTCTCTGCATTATGTTTACATGTGTCTTACTCTGAGCTCTTCAAGCCATGTCCTGGAAATAAGTTTTTTAAGAAACCACTAGAAATAGCCTGTCCTGTCCATTATGAAATATGATGATTAGGTTTTAATTCATAATTGTAAATTTTTAAAAAAATTAAGGGTTAGTGATTTGTTTTAATAGAATGGCAGAAGACTGTGAGCTAAGTAAAGGATTTTATTCTGTAGGCCTTTTATTCACTTATCTACAGACCATAAATCAGGTACTGAATTTTAGTTCAACATTATTTTAATCACAACACAGCAGCATCTGCACTGTCCAGCGAGGTCCACGCTAAGAGGGAATGACCAATCCGTTCTTCCTTCATGCCTTCTAGCAGCCATCCTTAGAGGATGGCAGTGCACGTGAGGGAAGGTAACTCGTTACATCTACAGAGACATAGCATTTGAGAAGAAGACAAAGTTTAGATGTCTTACAGAGTTCTATAGGAATTTGGTCAAGAAATCTGTCCCATTTACGTGTTTGCATTCAGGTTCTATGTGGTCTGGTAACTTAAAGAAACCCTGATGTTTATAGTGAGTTCCTCTGAAATGTTAATGTTATACATAGTATAGTATAACTAACTATACTATAGTATAATATAGTAATACATAGCTTACTATTTAACCAGTGCATAATATGACAAGTTTACAGCAGAAGTTCCATTTATTAAATCTCTGAACCTCTGATTTAAATATCTACAATATGGAGCTATCTCTTAAAAATTGTGCACTGATTCCCAGTTTGATCAAATTATGTATAAAAGTCTTCTTAGAAGAGATGCTTATTAACAGGGAAGAAGACTGTGATATTATTACAACTGTAAGAGTAGCCATAGATGTTTAGGAATTTGTTTTTTAATAGGGAAGATTCAGCCATCGTTGGGGTATTTTGGAATCCCAAGGACATCAGAATGAAGTATCATCATCAGATTTGTTTTACAAAATGTCTTAGGGGTTTTTCCTTTTAGCAGCTACAAAAGGATTCATTTTCCCATTTCAAACCGATCAAGTATTCTGAGTGAAACAAGTCACTCATTTGCCTATGATCTTCTAGAAAAGTTGTTTTGTTAAAATACTGTACCTATGCTTAATCGAAATTTGCATTGACTATGTTTTAGTGTATTTATAAATGGTGAACTCAGTTTCTGAAATTAAACTTTTATTTACAAAAAAACCTACAAAAAACCCACAAAAAACAGCTTTTGTTTTCCTCAATTGAAGATCCAGAAATTCCAGAGCATCATATAATTCAAAGCCAAAGAATTGTCTTTATAATTCAAAAGCCAGTTTGGTAGATTTATTTGGTACTGTAACAAGTTCAGATTAATAATTTCATTATGCTAATACCATTTAGTCTCTTTTCTTTTCCATATTTTCCTAAGCTCTCCATTTTTTTTAGCATATATTAAGGGAAATAAAGCACTGGGTATCATCGGTTCTGCTATAATGACCTGAGTGTTTCTAAAAATCACAGTGCTGTGCAAAATCAGCAATGAAAATAATAAGATTTATGGGAAAAATGGGATTTGGGATATAACACACCAAAACTTTGTCAGTGACACATTGTCTTAGTTTACCAGGGCTGCTATGACAAATAGCACACTCTGGTTGGTTTAAATAGCAGGAATTTATCATCTTACAATTTTGGAGATTAGAAGTCCAAAATCAAGGTATAGTCAAGTCATACTTTCTCCCAGAGTCTGTAGAATTCTAGGGCTGGCTTAATCTCTGCCTCTCTTATAGTGATATCTGTCACCTTCTGTGGATTCCATTTCTGGCTTCTCCTTCCATGTTCAATCTTCTTTGCTAAGGACTTCAGCTATATTGGATTAAGGCCCACCCTGATTCAGTTTGGGTTCACTTTAATAAAATCTTCAAAGGCCCTGTTTACAAATGGATTTACATTCACATCCTGACTCACCTTAATTAATAACATATCCAAAGATATGATTTACAAATAAGTTCACACCCATAGAACCAGGGGTTAGGAGCTGAACATGTCTGCATGGGGGACATGATTCAATATAATGCATACATTAATAAAAAAGATAGAAACCCAATAAAAACAGTAGAAATTTAACTCATGTCAAATGGCCATGACATACCACATAAATACTATAATAAATATGGTACTTTGAAAAAGTTTGCTTTTGAAATCCTAAACATGTCTGTGTGTGGGACATGATTCAATATAACCCATACATTAATAAAAACGATAAGAGCCCAATAAAAACAGTAGAAGTTTAACTCATTAAATGATCATGAATAGCATAAATATTATAATAAATATGGACTTTGAAACAGTTTGCTTTTGGAGCAGGGTGTCAAAAAAAGTTGTAGCTTGTGAGTCATTGTGAAGTTTTGGAAGGAAGTTGATCTGAAATCGACAGAAAATTGTAGCACCAGATGTGGATGGGTGTGACATAAAACATGCGATAGACCTAAGTAGCTGATAGATGTTCAAACTGAGGTAGCTGGTAGATATTTGAAGAGTGTGTGTGTGTGCCTGTGCACACATGCTTTAAAAAAAATTCTACATGTGGGTGCAGTTTTTGCATTCATCTAGTGTTTCTCATAGATGATATCACCCATAAAATTCATGTTATATTCAAATCATTTCCTAATGTATCAATCCAGTTAGAACAAATAGTCGTGTTCAAAACAACCATTATAGCAATACTGACTGCATATCATGCTGAGCACCATATAGAACAGATTCTGATCACTGCAGGTACATTGAAATCACTGGGGAAGCTTTAAAAAGTAGGGGAACCTGAGCCTTCCCTCCAGAGATTCTGATTTCATTAGTTGGGACAGGATCAATATGGGAATTTTTAATAAAGCTGCCTAGATGATAGAACAACAACAACAAAATCTTTTTCAAAAGTTTAATTCAAATACATACTTATTGATTTCTTACTAAATACCATTACTTTGAGGGATGCAAGTGGAGAAAATGAAATCTCTCTGGTCATAGATCTCATTAGTCTTTTGCTGACCAAGTCTGTTCATGAAAAAATGATATGACATAAAACAAGGTCATCCAAACTTGAATTGTTATAACAAGGTCTTGATGCAATGAATGTTTCAAAGGACTGAGACATTGGTGGGGCCAGGAGTGCTTAGGGATGATGGTCTCAGAGAGGTGGGACCTGGGCTTGGCTTGGTAACTGGAAATGATTTGGACAGATGTGGGTAGGTGCTTATCTTTGGCAGAGAGGAGAGCACGATCACTTTAGGAAAGGAAGTGAAAATAAAGAAGGTATTTGTGGGAGACCATGAGGAGAACCACCTAACCTGAGCAGAGCCGTGTTGGTCATGGAATATGCCAGATGACAGCAGATCAAGTTTGGACTTGATCTGATAGGTCATCATGATGATAATAAATAGTACTGCACTGTACTCTGCTTTGGAGAAAAGTGGTTGGCCAGATAAAGAAGAGCACGGGGTCAGAGAAGTATGAAGGGGGAAAACAGAGTGGGGTATAGGGGGACTTGTGAGGAGGCTACCACACAGGTCCTTGGATCACTATCTTACTTTGACTCCAGCATCCAGGCTGGACCTCAGGCAGAAACATCTTACCTATGAGCAACTCAGTTTGGAGATACAATTTTATCTACTAGGAATTTCCCCTCCCTGGTTGTTGTCATCTTTGGGCACAAGTCAGTGGTTGCATTCCCATTGTAGCTCTTTAAAAAGAAGGGCATTTTTCACTTGCATATGGTAGCCAGATAATATTTTATCATCGCTTCCCACCCACCTCCTCCTTCCCACTCATTCGTTTCATTCCATTAAGGGGTGTGGTTGAAAATTTGTATTACACATAGAAGGAGTGGGACCTGATTTCCAAAGAATTACAGGATTTTTGGGAAAATAGTCAATGAGAGACACCCATAAAAGGTAAAAGAGGTAACTAAGGAATAAAACTCATATCTTGCTCTTTTCCCGTAACTTCCTCTGGGAAGGGTCCTGACAACTTTCAAAAGCCCCCAGTGGAGGATGATATGATGAGTCAGTAAAGGAGAGGTTTTTTTAGCTGATAAAACAGTGTTGAATGTTGATTCTCATTTAATATACATTAAAACAGGAAAGGACCAAAGAAAAATACCATCCCTTCCTAGAATCAGAAGACATTTTAAGATAGTGGATAGGACCGCCCTTCAGATGTGAAAATGGGCTGTGAAAGTCAAGGAGTAAAGACTGTGAAAATCTAAGACTTTGTGCCTGGGCTTTTTTTGATAGGGTAAGTTTGGCTCAGTGATGCCCTTTGTACATAAGCAGTCTGGTTTTGTTCAGAAGACAGGTTTTGGAAATGGACAGGTGTGCATTTGAATTCTGTCCTTTCCACATTCTAACAGATGACTTGAACAAATTGCTTAGCCCCTTGGAGTCTCCCACTTGTCTCATTCATAAAATGGTAATATGGGACACCCCTTCTTAAGGTATTGCGGGGAGTAAGGAAGATGATGTCTGTGAAGGCACCTGCTCCTGCATCGAACACATTATAGATACTTGAGAAATGTTCATTCCCCTTCTTCATTTCTCTGCTTGACTGAGGATGGGAGTTTGAGTACATTGTTATATCTTTTGAGGTGATTTTGCTCTGTACATCATGTAGGGTGTTGGTGGGAACTAGTGAAGTGGAGTCAAGGACTTATTTATTAGGACTTTTAATAGGCTCAAGGGCAACAGTTAGTGGAGGAATTTAGGTGTCCTTCAGGGTGGTCTGGTCTGTTCACAGAATAGGAAATGGAATAGGGTTCCAGTGCAAGAAATAAAAATTAAAAGTGGGTCTGGAATATGGCTCAAGAGGGCAAAAAACCCCGTATAGGATAACTGTTGGTATTTTTCAAAATAACTGGATTGTTGAGAAGATAAATTCCATTCTTGAGTTACTTTAGCCATTTAATGCCACTATCCAAAGCAAACTCTATGGAAGATTAGTGATAAGGGCCTTCTGTATGTTAAAACTAATATGGGTGTACAAGGTGTTCTATGGGGAGAGATGTCCCTACACTCACATTAGAGTTAAGAAGAAAAACCATTGGAATAAGTAATGTGAACTCTGCATCAAGCCATTCAACATCCCTGTCTCAGGTTCTCTATCTATAAAATGGTAATAAAAGTAAAGCCCTTCCTACATGCCCAAAGATGTTTTAAGATGAATGTAATGATTCATGAGAAAGCACCTTGATTCCTTAGAACAAAAGGCATTTTCTGAATACAATACATTGCTATCATTATAATCCTGTTGCAGCTCTGCACAAACAGGCTTTCTATTCTCAGCTTCACTGTAAAATTTTTTAAATCTCTACTATTATTATTTTAAAATAATACAATAGTAGGGCACATTTTATTTAAGACAATTCCAATCCAAACATTTATTGAAGTTTGCTATTGGTAAAGCATCATAAAAACTATCACAGTAGATTTCAAGACAAAAAAGATGCCATGTCATACTGTAAACAGTTTGCTGTGAAAATGGGCCACATGTGTATTCTGAAGACAGCTATCATGAAGGAGCCATGTGTAGTGGATGTTGTGAAGTCCTGCTGAAATCCTTCCTTCAGGACAGTGGAGCTAACCACCCCAGCCGTAAGGAGTGTTGCTAGCTGATGGCTCTCAGCTGAGTTCCTCTTAAGATTTGCCCTCTAAGGACCAAAAGAGACTGCCCATCCCCAGGTCATGTCAATCCCTAGGATCAGCTCATATCCAATGGCTGAGTGGTGTTGAGTACAAACGCCCAGCCTCTGAATCAATTTTTTTTTTAAAAAGATTTATTTATTTATTTATTTATCCCCCCTTGCTGCTTGTGTTTGCTGTGTCCATTCGCTGTGTGTTTTTTCCGTGTCTGCTTATCTCCCCCTTGCTGTGAGGTCCTGCTGCATCAGCTCACCGCGCAGCGCGGGCCGGCCTGCTCTCACAAGGAGGCCCTGGGAAGGGAACCCGGGGCCTCCCACATGGTAAACGGGGGCTCTGTCGATTGAGCCACACCCGCTTCCTGCTGTGAGGTCTTGCTGCATCAGCCTACCCTGCCGCGCAGGCCGGCCAGCCTGCCCTCACAAGGAGGCCCCGGGAAGCGAACCGGGGCCTCCCATATGGTAAACGGGAGCTCTATCGATTGAGCCACACCCGCTTCCCATTCTCTCAATCAATTTGGAACATTTTTGAAAGGCTGTCTCAGCTCCAGAGCTGCTTATCGGATCAGCTGAGGCTACTATTGTGACTGCTTCACAGTTTGATTTCTTCCTCTGATCTACCCTGCTTCTCTCAGTCCTTGTGCTGTTTTCAAGAATAATCCCCAATAAACTACATGCAAGCAAAATTTCCATCACAGAGTCTGTTTTCCAGGGGATGTAACCTACAACCCATTCACAGAATTCTATTTTTCTTGGTACACTAATGATATTCTTTACTTAGAGTAAGTTGAAATAGTTGACAGTCTGAAAGTTCTGCCTGGTAGACTGAGGGAAAATAGGTGAACATTTTGTAATGTTTGAGGATATGGTAGCCCTATGGAAGTAGGTCATTTTTTTTGTCACATGGTAGACAAAGGAATCTGAGATATAAATACTTACAATTAGCCATTATTATTAGCCATTTCCTTTTTTTTTGTCACATGGTAGGCACAAGAATCTGAGATACAAATGCTTACAATCAATGACTTTAAAGACTGCTGGAACTGTGGAAGTAAAACTCACAGCCCCTGACCTTGAGCCCTGCTGCCCAAGATGATCACATTTTAAGATGTCATTGTTCACTCAGAGTGCACAACCAATTTCTGAAGGAGCACTGAGACCAGTGTGAAAGGAGTCCATGATCCAGTGCTCTTCTTGATTTTCAGAGGAATTATTTGGTGAAGGAAAAAATGGAAAAACTCAGGGTCTAGGAACTGAAATGAACTCTGAGAGCACCTCCGTGCTACGAGTCATGCCTTCACCCTTCTGTCCATCTGTTTCCTTAACTGTCACTGTGTGTGAAGTGGAAAGAAGTGTCGCTGCGACCTTGAATCTTCAATTCATTGATCTACCATTGTCCCAAGGTTGACAAGGAAGATCAGCAGAGGGGATGCTTTGAGCCAATAGACAACCATTTTTCTTTCTCACAAGTGCTCCTACGTGGAGTAATGCTCCTCTGAGGAAGGCAGTCTCGGTCTGGACCAGGTACCCAGGAGCCACACAGACACCTTGTGTTCTTCTGGCCTAGTACCACATGTTCTCCTTGCTTTCTTCTCTAATCTTGCCTTACAATGTCTAAAATGAACTCTAAGAACAGTGCTTAGAATATAAGCAAATATTTCTCTTTAGACTCTGGATCAGTTTCCTAAGCTGCATGTTTCCCGTGTAATCTCCTACTGCAGTCTGTTGCCATATGCTACTGCAATCTTAAACTACTATTGCAGTCTAGTTCATCCGCCTCTGAATCACGCTCTCTGCAAGTCTGCGCATCAGCCCTTGCCTCCCAGCCTCTGACTCTGTTATTCTGAAGCCTTTTACTTATCAGTTCAGCTCTGCCCAATTCTGAGCTAATTCCTGTCATTTTAGAGAGCATGTTCAGAACTTCATACACACCAGTGGTTACAGCCTGGAATTTGCTGTGATCATCCTGGCATAGGTGGCCGAAGACGAGCCCTGAATTCAGAGTGTCGTGCTGTGACTAGTGCCCTGTTCTGAACTCTGCCTGACTAGAAATTCCAGTAGCAGCCAACTGTGCAAAACATTTAAATTGGTCCGCTTTATCTACATAGGAACCCTATGAGAGAGATGTTATTATCTCTATTTTTCAGATGTGGAAAGTGAGTCTCAGGTTAAGTATCTGGCCAGGATCACTCAGACAAGAAGGGGCAGACTTAGATTTAGAACACAGGTCCCCCAAACTTTATTATACTATTAATCCTTGCCTTGTGTTATGATGGGTCTAAGTACATCTTGTCAACTTACACAAAAACAACGTGCTGGATTTTTATTTTAATTGCAATGAACTTATAGACCAATATGGGAAGAATGAATATAATTATAATATTGAGTATTCTGATCCGTTAGTGTGATATATCGTTTCGTGTTAGTTTTTTGGATCTATGGGTCTCATTTGGTTTCTCTGCATTGTGTTTTTAATTTTCTTGTAGGCATCTTGCACCTTTTTCATTAGATTTGTTCTTAGGTATTTGGTGCTTTTGGTTTGTATTGTTTTAAAAATGTTAATCCCTAGTTGTTTATTGCTGTTATATGGAAATATGTTGATATTTTCATATTTCTCCTACATCCAACAGCATTGCTATCTATACATATATATTTTAATAGCTTATCTGTAGATTTTTTCCTATGTATACAATCTAGTTATATACAAATAAAGACAGTGCCATTCTTTTCTAATACATCATATATTTCTCTTCCTTGTCATACTGTTGGAACTTCATTTAATTATCTGAATAAATTCTGGATTAATTAGGGTGCCCTATGATATGCTTTTCTCTGACTGATTATACAAGTTTTTTTAATTTTTTTATTTTTTTCTATACTAAAACTGAGCCTTGTTCAGCAGTGGCACTTTCTAGTCTACACTCCATTGTCAACCAGACTTAGAATGGGTAGCACCCAGATTGCTAAGAGTTGGATCTGTGTAGCTGTATGAAATCTTCTTTCTCTGAGCAATTTATCAATAAGGGTTTTGTTCTATTCTCTGAAGTTCATAGATGTCTTGTTAGTACTGCCTTGTTATTATTTTTTAAAAATAATTTTATGCATAGACAGCAACTCAGAAGTTGTGTGTGTATGAGAAAGAGAAAGAGAGAAAGTGAGAGAGAGAGAGAGAGAGAGAGAAAGAGAAAGAGAGAGAGAGAGAGATTGCCTGCATTTGTTAAAAAAGCTTTCCCAAGCCTACCTTCCTAATTCACAGGTAACACTGCCAGGCCTTGATGACCTCTCTTCTTTAGTGCCCTCCCTACCCTGCTATGAGGCCTATGAAGTCCCGGTAGGGACTAGAGAACCAAGTCATGGAAGTCTTTTAACTTTGGGTAAATCCAATGTTCACTTTATTCCTATGCTGGAGGCCAGTGTTTCAAGAGACTTATGAAGTAGCATACAGAGTCATACAATCAGTATTAGCAAATACTCTTCTTGAACTTATCTGTGGTTAGGCATCAAATAGTGATACTGTTTACCAAATGATAATACTGATATTCACCTTTTAATCTTTTCTTCTTATACTTTATTAGTGGGGCAATTGTGAAAATGGGTAGAATTAAGACCCTTTGACCTTTTTGAAGGCTGTATGCTTCAGATTTTAAGCTTTATGAGCATTGTACATGTACACTCCAAAGTAATTTCTTGATTTCATGGTTGAGGATATTTCTTGTCTAGTAGAAATATAGAAAAAAAAATGTACATGGACATCCACACTTCGGAGGTTGAAGACATCAATCCAACAGAGGGTAAAGGCTCTAGAAAGAAAATCGGGACTAGTCAGTGACTGAAATAGGATCAAAATTCAGATTTTCTAACTAGTACAAAGCTTTTCCATTATATTATTTTTCATCTAGTATGTCAATGTGCTCTATGCATAGTTTTGAACAATTAATTGAGATATATAGCTTGATAGTTTTACCTATTTATATGTCTATCTATTGCATATCTAGTAGACATATAGTTTCAAGTCATATAACAAGAAGTGTATAAGAAATTGTTTTTTTAATATCTCAACTTAATTTTCATATTGAGCCTTGCTACATCATCATCATCATCATCATCATCAGTCCATCCTAGGTAAATTTGTTCTCAATTAGTTCAGGATTTATCCTGCTTACTCCATTGCCACTCCCATCCTGGGTTTGTATTTATGTTCTTGGGGCATCATAAGTGTCAGGCATTAGTGGAGAGGAGACTTCAGATCTTTGTGTATCCTCTATCATATACCGGCATCTGCTCTGGTTCTTGGACACAGTCATCCCTCAGTGCTGGCATCTACTGTGATTTCAGTGAAGATATCTGATCCCTCGCCATACGACCCAATGCCCTTTCTCCTTTTTGCTTTCTCCTAATTTCACTACTTTTTTCTCAGGAGTGTAGAGAGGATTCAGCTGTTACCCCTGAGATCATGGGAAATGCAGCGAGGCTGCTTTAGTCCCTCTCTGCTCCTGACACCCGACAGCTGTTTCCACTCTCTACTCCCTGCCACGATAGTGAGGAGGATGTAGGCGAGTCTGCCACCTTCCAAAATTCCAGGTAGGAATGCTGACAATTTCTTTCTTTTCTTGGACCCCCGCTCCCTAAACTTATCATCTGCTCTCTCCCTATACTGCCTGCCAAGATGGGATTTAACCTCAGGGTGTAGGACTTATGTCAGAAACCTTCATCAGGAGAAAATGATCTTCCTGTTTCTCCATCTCTTCTTTCTCCCAAAGCCAGAGCAATCCTAATCTATGCTGTGGTTAGAAAAACCCATTCTGCGATATTCTTTAAATCTTTCTCTTTTGCCCACACACTAAGCTTTTCAAAACTAAAAGGCAGGAATGTGATATTTAGTTCTGTGGTAATGATTCCTGCTCAAACTGATGTCCACTTCATGTCTATAAGCCCAAATGAGGCAGAGGAGAAGGCCTTAGATTTTAAAAAAAGGGTGTATGTATAAAACACATTGATTAATATCACATTTTATTCTGAATATCCATTCATCTGCACAGCCATCCTTCCTTTGAATACCGAAGAAAAAAATTTCAGGAGGGTGTTTGACCTGGGACTGGCAGGGCAAACATTAAAAACCAAGACACATTAGAAATGCCAGAACAAAAGGTAGCTATGGCAGGCAGAATAACAGCCCTCACTTAGGTCTACGTCTTATACCCCCAAACCTGTGACTATATTAGTTTACATGGCAAGGGTCAGTTAAGGTGCCAGCGGAATAAAGTTGTTAACCAGCTCAACTTGAGATGGGGCGATTGTTCTACATTATCCAGTTGGACCCAATATAATCACAAGGGTCCTTACAAATAAGAGGAAGAGGGAAGTCAGAGTTGGAGATTGAAGAAGCTGCACTGCTGGCTCTAATGATGGAGGAAGGAGTCAGGAGTCAAGGAATGCAGAGAGCCTCTAGAAGCTGGGAAAGATAAGGAAATGGATTCTCCCCTAGAGCCTGCAGAAGGAACTCAGCCCTGCTGACACCTTGATTTTAACCTACTGAGACTGCTTTTGGACTTCTGACCTACAAAACTATAAGATAATACATTTGTGTTGTTTTAAACCCATAAGTTTGTTGCAATTTCAGAAGTAACAGGAAATTTATTACAGCAGCTTTAACTGTGTTGTAATAATAATTCACCAGCAATTAATCTGAACCTTGGCAAGCCAACAATGCTGAGACAATTGATTTAAATAAACACTTTGGGTGCCACCACATAGTTGAAATCTTTCAGTGATGCCTTGGAATGACAACTTAAAGAGTTTTATTCCCGAAAAAGATCTGAATAAGTATTATGCTCTAAGGGTGCCACTAAGCTTATAGTTTTGTAGTTAAATGATTAAAAATGTTGAAATGATTCATTTGGATTAACAAATAATGGTGTGAAGAAAGAAGTTCAACTTAAAAACATTCAGGACTACAGCATTTCATTACAAGGATATCTGACAGAAAACAGGCAGCAAATGAGATCTGCCTAGAAATTATTAACCAGTGATGGTGCCAAGGGTTGGAGCTTTAGCCTCACCCAAACCTTATACCATAAAGTCTATCAAACCTCCTGATATTAGCCATGGACAATTGAAATTTTCTTAACCCCATATAAAGTAGGATACAAGCATAGCATTGGTTCAGCAGAAAGCTACCTCTAAGTCTCTCCAATACAGAAATCTGAACCTGTCTATTCATACACAGCCCAGTCAAAAATTGAAGAGTAGTGAAGCATCCATGGGACAGGGTAAAGGATGGTGAATCCATGCTCCCACAGGGCATATGTGTCTCTGGCTGAAGGTGGAGAAGGTCACTGTATCCTGGAGAAGTGGGTTGGGGGCTGTAGCATTTGAATGAGGTCTACATCTCAGATAATAAGCCCTCTTCAGATAGTTGTAAGAGCTGCCTCCCTCTTGCCATTTTATATGACACAACTAAAGAAGCACAGCTTTCCCCTGTCCCATCCTCTAACCTGATTTACTACAAATCATTGAAAAAGCCCAATTCTCCCATCAGCATCGTCCACTTCCTGCTGGTATGAAGATGTGGTCACATTATGCCCAGCTCTTTCCCTCACAAGTTTTCAGATGACTTATTACTTCATAATAGCTTTGAATCTAAAGTCAGAGTTTAATCATATAACCTATTTTTAAGAGAACTGATAGGATTTGAGCTAACAATTCTTAAGGCCTTTTCCGAGCCTCTGACATGCTATTTGTTAACCCTTTAGAAACATACCAAATGGAGGTAAAGAACATGCGCTTGGAGTAACACAACACAGATTTGAATCCTGGCTCCACCATTTACCTGCTAAATGATTTTGTTCACCTGAAATCATTCAAGAATCTCCTAACTGGTCCATCTGATTCAGATGTTGTGCCCTATGATCTATTTGTCAACAAAGTAGTCTGAGTGATATCATGAAATTGATCAATGTTTTGCCTTATGTTTGCAGTTTTGGAATTTTGTTTAAAGAAAGTCTTTTGTACCCCTATTTCACAACATTCAGATATTTAATTCATCAATAGCAATGATTCTCGCCTGGGGGGTAGATTTGACACTCAGGGCACATTTGGCAATGTCTGGAGACAATTTTGATAGTCACGACTAGAGGTGGGTGCAGCTGATCTAGTGGGTAGAGGCCAGGATGCTGCTAAGTATCCTGCAATGCACAGGACAGCTTCCACAACAAAGGCGTGTCCAGCACCACATGCCAGTGGTGCCAAGGCTGAGAAACTCTTAATTACAGCGCATTCTTGGGCACTGTGATGTTAGGTAGGAATCGAATTTTATTTATTTATTTTTACACATACTGGGCCAATTTTCCCGATACTTATTCTTCAGATTTCCACCTACCCTCTATTACCCTCAATTTTAATAAAAATTACAATTACCACTAACATTTATTTAGAGCTTTATATATGCCAGGGTCTTATAAATGCTGGTGTTAATATGAATCCTTCATACTTCTCCCCCAAATCATACAGATCAATCAGGAAAGCAAATAAAACCGTAGTCCACATTTATAGCATAAACAGAGACAGAAAGTACTGCAAACTTCAGTTTACATATCAGTAGGGAAATATTCATCCAAGACTAGCAAAACTGCTTCCAGAGCCCACATTGGAGTCAGGAGGGATTTGCACAGAAGAGAGGAGAGGGCAGTGAGAAATCAGGGGTAGAAAAGCAGAGATAATGTCAACTAGGATTTAACCCCAAAAGGAGAGAGATACAGCCTGAGTGGGGAAGTACTGCGAACAGGTTAATGCCTGGAGCAATCAGATAACTGGTCACTAGGGAGTCGGTCAAGAAGAAGGGCTTGGAAATTGAGCAGGATCAGACGTGGCAGTCTTGGGGAGGCCCTGGATCGAGGGCAGACAGAGGAACCGTAGAAGAAAGAAGAGGCCTTTGGAGGCTTAGAAGTGAAGGGAAAAAAGGAACAAAAGTCTCTACTGAAACAATATGACATCAAAGAATCAGAATAGAATAGATAAAGAAGGGCATAACTTATTAAAGAAACTGCACTTCATGGAAGCAATCAAAAAAGGCTCTGTTGGGGATTAAGACCTCATATGTGAAGAATTCTTAAAAATTGAGGAAAAAAAAGATAGAGGGGAATGGGAAAAATACACAAAAAGACAATTCACAGAGAGCCCAATAGTCCTTAATATGAAAATTATGTAAACACTTACTCAGAATGAGAGTAGCGCAAATGAAAATGATACAAATATACCATTTCCCAACTGTCAGATTGGGAAAAAACACAAAAGTTTGACAGTATGTTCTTTTGATAAGACTGTGAAGAAACAGGCACTGTCATATATTATTGGTGGGAATAAAAATTGATATGACTCTTGTAGTAGGAATTTGGCAATATTTAACAAAATATGCATGCCTTCACTATTTTCCCAAACAGTATCAATACTAGGAATCTAGTATGATGATGAAACACCTTCCACATACTAAATGAATATTCAAAAAGTTATTTATTGAAACCCTATTTGTATTAGCAAAATATTGTAATCAATTAAGGACTAGTGAGTGAGCTATAGTACTTCCTTACCATGGCATATTATGCAGGAGGTAAAAGAAAAAAGGACAAGATTATATATTATTAAGTAAAAAAATCCATGGAACTGCACAACACAAACAGTGAACCCTAAGTTAAGCCATGGACTATAGTTAATAGTACTATTATAAAAATGTGCTTCCATCAGTTGTAACAAATATATCACAGCAATGCAAATTGTTAATAATAGGGTGAGATACGGGAATCCTGTAGTTGTGCATAAATGTTCTGTAAACCCACAACTTTTCTAATAAATAAATTGACCCCCACCCCCGCAAAAAAAAAAAGCAAGGGGCAGAATTGTATGTATAGTATAGTATCTTTTGTGTGAGAAAGATAGAAAAATTAGAGAAACATACTTATGTATTTGTTTATTTATTTATTTTATTCTTGAAGAGATTTAGATTATATAAATGTTACATAAAAAATATAGGGGGATTCCCATATACCCCACCCCTTCCCCTTCCCACACTTTCTCATATTAACATCTTTCATTAGTGTGGTACATTTGTTATAATTGATGAACACATATTGAAGCATTGCTACTAATCATGGACTATAGTTTATATTACAGTTCACACTTCCCCTGCACAATTTTATAGGCTTTGACAAAATGTATAATGGCCTGTATCTGTCATTACAATGTCATGCAGAACAACTTCAATGTCCCAAAAATGCCCCCATGTTACACAAATTCTTCCCTCTCCCTCCTCTCAGAACCTCTGGTGACCACGGCCTTTATATCAATGAAACAAGTTCTTCCATTGCTAGAATAATAAGTCTGTAATAGAATAATAATAAGTCTACTTTAGTCCATTATTCATTCCCCAATCTTGAGGATTTTGAGATGGCGATGCCCACTCTGTTTCTAATTGAGGTGGCTTAGATCCCATGGGCAGATGGATGGAACTGCCTTGCTTGCAGTTGCAGACTCTTTCTGTTCCTTGGGATGAGCATTGTCCATCATCCTCCCCTTGGAGTTGGGTTGGACTATCCATGGAACTGGGGAGAGGGTTGGAGAAAGGAGTAGGTGAATTCTGGGGATTTGCAGGTCTGTGGTTGAAACTACAATGGTGGGACTATTCTTCTGACAAATATGTATTTGTTAAAATATTTCCATCCACAGGAATGATAAGCAGAAACTAGTAAATATGGTTACTGGTTACTATAGGAAGCAGCGTGGGGTTGAGGGATGAGGACTAGGTTAGAACTGGGTAGGCATGTGTATTAGTTTCCTATCGCTGTTGGAACAAATTGCCACAGACCTAGGGAAATGTACCATTTTACAGTGCTGGAAGTCATGGTATATGCCGGGCTATGTTATTTTCTGGAGGTTCGGGGGAGAATGCACTTCCTTGTCTTTCCCAGCTTCTAGCGGCTTCTCACATTCCTTGGCTTGTGGCCCCCTCCTCCATCTTCAAAGCCAGCAAAGGCAGATTGAATCTGTCTCACATCAGATCACTTTAGCCTCCTCTTCTGCAGTCAAATCTCTCTCTGCCTCCATCTTCTGCCTCCCTTTTCCACTTTTAAGGACCTTTGGAATTATATTGGGCTCATCCAGACAATCCATGATCATCTCTCATCTCGAGATCCTTAACGTAATCACATCTGCAAAGTCCCTTTCACCATGTCAGGTAACATGCACGTTTTGGGGACTAAGACATGGACATATTTGTGTGTGTGTGGCAGGGGACACATTTTTCAGCCTACCACAGTGTAGAAATGAGATTATAATGTTTTTATTCTAAACCATATAAATGTCTCACATATTTAAAAAATTAGCAAATCAAAAGGAAAAAGAAAATAAGTGAAAAGAATGCATGACAGGCATAATTTTCATGACTATGCATTTAATCCTCAATAAATCATATGAGGTAGTATTATCATGTATAGGAAACTGAAGGCCTTTGCTATTTAATAATTTGCCCAAATCATATAGCCAGTTGCTTGCAGAATCTTTATTCAAACTCAGGTTATTATGACTCTTGAATATTTCTCAAGGTCATTTAGTATTAGCAGTTAAATGATACCCAAACAGGTCTACTGTAATACCTACCCAAGTCTTTCCTCTGATCTATTGTCTGTATTTAGAGCAGCAAAATCTTCTCTACCACTAAATTGTTGTAAAATGTCCTTTTCACATTCTTTTAGAAGCTTCTTGAAATTGGGAAATATTAACATAAATTGTAAAGGGTACACATCTCATAGCTGTGATGTAATGCCCAGTGGGAGGTTCTGGCTTTAGATAGCAGCAGCTGTGGTCACAGGTAGGAAGGCAGACAAATTGACTATAGATACAGGTGATTGGCAGCAGTGATGGTGGAAGTCTGTGGAAGATCTCTTCGGATTGCTTCTATTTTTTCAGAGAAATAGTAAAAAAGGTCAATGGTTAAGAGTGAGGATGGGGGAGTTAGAGTGGGAAGTCCGGGAGGAGAAGAATATCCGAAACAGTCATTTTGGAGAGCTTAGATCTTATGATTGCTAGGATGTATTAAAGGGCCACTTGATTTTGTGGTCATAAATTTAAAGAAGTTGCAGGCAGAACAGGCAGAGAGTTTGATCTAAGCAAGTTTGTTGGTTGTCGAGCAAGTGAGAGATCAGGGAGTACCGAATGTATGTAGGAGGGTGATTATAATGACTATGGAATTTTAGCTGGGTAAGAAAGGGAGTGAAATCACCATCAAGAAGGTGAGGAACAGTAAAGAGATTTAAGAAAAAATGACTTAAAGGTATCAGTGGGGTGGAAGGATTGTTGGCCTAAGGCATTAGAGGGAGTGAGGTAAATGGAAGTAGGGGGCAGAGAGTGGCATGCACACACGTGATGTTATGGAGGGTTCACATTCTGTAAATGATGATACGTAATGATGAGGTTTGGAGTGTGACCATGGGAGTGAGTGTGGGAGGCAGGCTGGAGGACAGGAGTTCAGGATCCTGAGAGGCCTGCGTGTTGGAAGTCTCAATTACATACATATTGAAATTATTAGGGATTTGGACCAAATCAGTATTGGAGTGAGTGACAGTGAACCAAGACCTCCCATGGAAAATGAGGAGGAATGCCTTAGGGTCAGTAGATGGCAGTTGCAATGAGATTTGGAATTGAAGAAAAGAGAAAGACCTGAAAACAGCAGTAAGGAGTTTGTTATCCACCTCCAGGCCCAGGAGCAAACAGCGACTACTGGAGCTGGCTGTAGGGAATGCAGCATCCTCACGGAGGAGCAGCCTTCTGCTCAAACAAGAAGGTGAAGGGAATGTTCAGAGAAGTGAAAGATTGGGGGTGTTTGGCAATGATAGACTGAATCTAGAGAAGACAGAGGAAAGATTTCAGGATCTGAAGAAAGTTAAAAGAATGGACAAAATTGAGGATGTGCGGAGGCTTATGGAAGTGCAATATGGGAGATGGGGTGGGGGGGACCTTGGAGCCTGGGGTTTTTGAGACAACTCTCATAAACAAGGATAAATTGAATAATATGGATCCAAGGGAGAAAGTAGGGCAGGGAATAGTGGGGACTCTGTTGGGAAATGAAGAGGAAGAAGGTTTCTGGAATCTCCTCTTCACTCTTGATCATGAGGGTGGGAGGGAAGAAGGTCAAAGTGAAGTGTGCTTTTCATCAAGTAGGTACATTCTCCCTTACCCAGTATGTGTATGCACGTGTGCACGTGCTGGACATTAATCCAAGGGTATGTGCTTGGTCTGGATCCCTTGCTGATGTCCTGGAAGATTTCTGGAGAAGCCATGATGATGGCAGTTGAAGGCATCATCTTATTTCTACAATGTTAAGTATGACGTTCTAACAGCAACAGGCCAGGAAATAGAGCTATGCTCCCTTAAAAGTAGGTCAAGCCTAACTGATGGCTTAGGCAAAAAGGGCTAAAGTTTGCATTGATGTCATAGGAAGCATTCAGAAACACAGAACAATAGAATCCCGAGTTCTTTCTCATCAACTGATATTCATTGAGTATCTGCTATGTACCTAGCCCTGTTCAGGATACTACAGGACATACAACAATGGAGTGAAACACGGTCTGTGCCCTTGAAGCAGACTCGATTGGGAAAACAATGGAAAGTATTGTATATATAAAGGCAATGTCTGAGATTCCAGGCACAGCTGACACATAGGTGGGCCAGAGGATACAGTCTCTGGAAGTATACCTAAAAACTCCTGCATCACATATAGGTTTGAGTAGAAGGGACTGATGGACCATGTGCAGGGATGACTTGTTTGAGTCCAACTCTGTCACTCTCAGGAACACAGATGCCAATGAAGAGCCACTAATTAGGCATCAATCTCTGGGGCTATCCCCACTTGTATACGACCTGGGTGTCACCAGAGCCCTCAGGGGTCCCTCAGTGTGGGGTGATATCCACTTTGGTGTTCATGAGATCCTACTGAGGTATGCATAAGTATTACCTCTGGGATGACCTCCCGACTCTCTTTGAAGTCTCTTACCACACGGATGAGGAATGGTTGTGTGGGATGTTGTTGGAAGTGTGGGCGGTGGGGAACATGGGAATCCCTGTAATTTCTGAGTAATATTTAGGTAAT
>JAQZBX010000382.1:70752-114610 GCA_029593785.1 Cabassous unicinctus | reverse complement strand
CCACAATAATTTTGAAAAGTTTTGATTTATAAGAACCAAGGTTTTTGATAGAATAAGTGAATTTTGAATATCAAAAGGCAAACATTTGCAGGATAATGATATGAAATTAGCTTATAAATAATAAACTAAAACTACAGATTTATCTTTAGGAAGATAGAGAACCTGACAAGGACAGAGGTCAAGTTGACCTTCTGGATGTCCGAGAGAGGTCACACAGAGAAGAAAGAGATCATACTGAGAAAGAACCCAGTCTCTGCCCAAATAAGGACCACTGAGGCCCATCCAGGGACAGGCAGGGAGCCAAGCCATGCTGGGTATCTTCCTGCCAAGGACATGTTAGCATCTTTCCTAGTCATCCAGCGAAGATCTTCCCCTGACAGCTGCTCTCACCTCTCCCACTAATCTCCCCATGGGAGTGTCATCCCTATATGCCCTGACTTTTGCTTAGGCTCTTGAGTCTTCTATAGCTCTTTTTAATGCCCTAGGACTTTTTAAGGCCCTTAAGAGAGAAGCTGGACCCCTGACATCTGAAGGGGTAGTCGTGGTATGGAAGGAAAGTAGCCCATCACCTCAATTTGTGTGGGAATTAAAAAAAAAAAAGCTGAAATTTTCACTTTGAGCCAGGACAGGATAGCAGAGCCAAATTAAAAAAAGAGAGAGAAAATAAAAATTCCTGCCATTTTTTCAGGCAGTAATGAATTGGCCAGATCTAAAGAAATGGTGTAAAATGAATAAATAAAACAAACTTCTCCTGAGTCAAAAAAAACCACATAGGTTAGAACAAAACAATGAGCATGTACATTAACATGAATGTTAGTCAGACATGTTTAGGTCAGGCGTCATCTTTTCTTACTTGGAAAATGATAACAACCACTTCACTCATCTCCCTGAAGCCACTCTCTCCACCCTCCAGGCTTTATTCTACAGTGTTACAATTATCTTTCATAAAAATCAAATGCTATCGTGTTGCTACCCTGCTTAGGAATTTCCATTACCCCCAATGTGGACAAAGGCCCAACTTTGTAGAATTGTCTACAATGTCCTTCAAAAACAAGCTTCAAGCCAGGTTTTCAGCCTCATCACATACCTTTCCACTTGATTGAACTATATGCCAGCCTTTCCCAATGCATCAGGCCTTTTTTTATACTGCTGGATTTTCACATGCTTCTCTATCCTCCTAGATTGCCATCATCTCCCTTCACTATCTGGGAATCGTCTTTTTTTCCTGTAGCAACCCAAATGCCACCTCCACATACCTCCCCCCCGCTGGTCTTCCATGACCCTATGAAAAGTTGGTTACACTCTGCCCTGTGTACGAAGAGTGCTTCATTCAGACTCATATAAAATCATTTACCAGATTGCTTTATAATGATTTGTTTATGACTTTGTCTCCCTTCTGTACCACAAGCACCTTGTGTGGGGTCACTTGGACCTGTTCAAGTGGACCAAGTGGACCTGGTCACTCCTGTGGTCTTAGTCCACAGGCCTGACCCAACCAACTAATAAAACTAAAATGCCTTCTATTGACATCACAGTACATGCTCATTGTTTTGTTCTGACCCATCTGGGTTGTTTTTTTGACTCGGGAGAAGTTTGTTTCATTTATTCATTGTACACCATTTCTTTAGATCTGGCCAATTCATTCCTGCCTGAAAAATGGTTTTATTGTCTCTCTTTTTTTTTAATTTGGCTCTGCTATCCAAGAAATATGTTGCTTCTTCCAGGCTCATCATCAGCAACATTTATTATCTTCCCATCAATTTCTTAATCCAAGTAATAAATAACATTTCTGGACAGGGCCCTTTTCATGACCTCTCTCTTATCCTACCTTGGATTATAGTTATTTCTTCTTTTGTTTTATCAACTAGATTGTGGGCTTCTCAAGACAGGTATCATGACTCACTCATTTTTATATTCACTTAACTTTCTGGCATTCAATTAATACTATGAAATGTTCTAACATCCTCGATGGTGGTGGCAAGAAGTTATGAGATGTATGGCTCCAATAGCCCAATGACCTAGGTTCAGTTTACCTGTTGGGGTAAACTTGGGCAAGTTTCTCAAACCCTCCAAGCAATACATATGATGTTTTCTCAAATACAAAATATGAATAATAGTAGTATCTACATCAAACAATTATTTTGAGAGAATAAAACAGATACTATATATAAAGTGCTAAATGCTGTACTTAATATATGGTAAATGTTTAATATTTGCTAGGATTATTGTTATTGCAGGTGTGAGTTGAAGAAACACATCCTTAAAATAAGATCGGAAAAATCAGTGTTGTCAAATGTGGTAATTTGTTAATCAGCCATAGACATCATACACCTTATAAGTAATATCTGAATAGCTATGGGAGATTGTTTAATCACTAAAAACTTCTCACTCACCCTTCTTGTAAGAGGGGATATACATCCCTGCCGCAATTTGACCTGCAGGGCCTCCAATGGAAGGAATAAACATTGGTGCTCCACTGGCATTGGGCTGGGCCATGTAACTTGACTTGATCCATATGTGAGTGTATGATATGCCCTACTCCCAAGCAGAAGCTTTAATAGTCATTGCTTGTTTGAGACAGCTATCTTGCTCTTTTCCCTCTGCCCTAAGAACAGTGTGTCCCAAATAAGGTCTGTTCTTCCAGCCTAGGGCCCAGAATGAGAAGGCCAATGGGGCAGAAGGCCAAGCTGATGAACAGATGTTAATGTGTATATATGTGCATGAGGAGTAAATGCTTTGGGTATAAGCCACTGAAATGTGGGGGACTGGTTATTACTGCACCAAAGCTGTCTAATATGAGAACCAAAAATGATGACATATGCTTATTACCTTTCCTTGCAAAAGACATAGAAACACAATGTTTCATCAATGAAGTGATTCTAAAAAACCCAAAAGGAAAAAGAGGAAGAGAGTATAAACAATTTTATGAGGAATCAAAGTCCTCTGTGGCATTTTGACTAATTTTCCCATTTATGTGTAAGCGCACACCAGCTTCCCTTATGGTTAAATTTTCACTTGAATATAAAGGACTTTCACAATGGCAGCTCCCTTTTCTAGAAAGAAATCTTATTCTTACTGAATTGCAGTGGATGTCAAAAATCATTATTTTCCCCTCTCACTTGGAAAACATTAAGATTTCCTAAGCTAGTATAACTTCACTCAAACCAAGACTGATGATACCAAAACAAATTCTAGGTTCAGAATTCAGTCCCACAAACTTACTTCAACTCCCTGCTTCCCAGTTACTGAGTGAAGGTGACTATTGAGCTAGACTCTAAAGAGTGAGCTGTGGAAAAGGGGAAGAAACACATTTAAGGCAGATGTCACAGCTACAACAAAAACAAAATGTGTATTCTTGGAATATGAAGAGTTTAGGGTGGTTTACAGCAAAGGTTTGGGGGAATGACGAGAATTAGGACTGAAAACGTAACTGGGGACCATCCTTGGCGGGCAGTATCCATGACACTAAGCCAAAGCAAAACTCAAAAACCAACAGGCAAAACTTGAAATTTTATGGAATTTTATGTATATACATGATTTTAGAAAAAAACATTCTTTTGAATAAATGCATAATATTGTGCAGCAGTTAAAATCAGGCTTTTTAAGCAGACAGGCTGGTTCCATACTATAGCTCTGCCATGGGTGTGCTCTCCTGATTTGGGGAAGTTGACAGAGCCATGTATAATGGCAACAGTAAAAGTATTTTCCTTAGACAGTGAGGACCACATGAAATGACACATATAATACTCTTAGCACAGTATCTGAGACCATGTAAAAGCTTCAGAAACAGTACTGTTGCTGAAATTTATTGCTATCCTCACTGTTAAGGAAGGCCTAGAAAGATGGTCCTCTAAGATTCAACCACTTACACCCCTTAATTGTCTTCTGTCATCTTAAGTACTGCTTTTTATCTGTCCTAAAATGTGCCCAAAACAGAGTCAAAGAGAGAACACTGCACATGATAACTCAGCAGCAAATGTGGACCAAAAGGAGAGGCCCACAGCCAGCCCTGTCTCAGTTCAAAAAGGGCTAAGCTCAGACCTTTCAATACCATCCACAGGCTTGACTTGCCATTGTGACCATGCGGGATACAACTGCAGAGCAGGGAAGAACGAGAATGCACCTAGCAACTGCTCTTCCGGAAGCTACCTGGGGAATCAGTCTTCATTTTCCCTATCAAGGCTTCAGGGCACTTTAAATTGAAAAGTATGATTCTGCATTAGAAGGTAACTTTTTTCCCTGAGAATGCTATTTACTTTTTCTTTCCTAAATCACTGGTTTCATTATTTTGAGGTTTATGAGCTGAAATTTCAGTCTTCCTCGAATTAGAGTCTGTGGTTAAGTGGTGGTTCTTTGGTACTTATACTGATTGGTAGAGTTTTGAAGAAATGAGAAGGATGGAAAGAAAGAGAATGGTGAGGATAAACTACCAGTTGGCTTTTTTATTCTTAAATAATTTCTAGTTAGTTTCATATACAACAATATTTACTCAATAAATATGTAGACTATATAACTGTACTGTGAGAACTTTGAGGGAGTATTTTCATGGAAAAAGGGAATGGTATGATCCAGAATCATTTTTCCCCTTTCCCATGGAAATTAAAATGTGTGAGCACAGATTTTGAATGTACAGTAAATATTGGTAATTGTTTCTAAGACAGTCTCTCCATACTCTTTTCCAAGACCCAACCAGAAAATCTACTTCTGTTACTTATCAAATGATCTTAATAAAATACACTCTGCTAGTTTATTATATAGAGTATCATTTTCATTACTGACTGGTTGAGTGTTCTACTTCTATTGGGTGATACTGATTATTCTAGATAATGTTGTTTTAAATAACAGAATTACAAAGATCAATTCTTTCCCTCTCTTGGATTCCTCCTCATAAAGCAGTTCTCCATTTTTGGGGATTGAATCAGGTACCCTACAAAAGACATGTTCAAGTCTTAATCTGGGTCCCTGAGGGTTGAAGCTATTTGTAAATAGTATCTTTTAATATGTTAAGGTGAGTCAGGGTGTGGACTTATTTGTGAATAGGATCTTCCAACATCTTATTTAGATGTGGCTGAACTGAATCAGGGTGGGCCTTAATCCATATTACTAGAGGCCCCCTTTTTTAAAAACAGGTTTTCTAAAAATAAAATTTTCTTGAAGTATATCATTCATACATGAACATCCATAAACAATAAGTGTATAGTATCAAAACAACTAGAGGCCATTTAAAGAGAGGAAATTTGATGCAGTTAGTAGTAGCAACTACAAGTCAGAAACCAGAAGAAGTAGAAGCTAGAAGTCAGAGAAAGTCACAGGAAGAGACCAAGAACAGAGATGGCCATGTGACAGAGTACTGCCAGCACCAGAATCCTTCAGACATCGTAATTTTGCCTTCAAACCCATGAGACAATAAATGCTTATTGTTTAAGCTCCCCTGTTGTGTGGTCTTTGTCACAGCAGCTCTGGCAAACTAAGACACCCCTCAATCATAAAGACCAGCTGTCTCATAACTCCCAAGGGAGAAAAAAATAGAGTTGAGAAATGTACATGCTTAAAGGCATAAATCAGGTGGGTGCCTGATAAGTAACATAGAAGCTTATTAAGGCTGTATGTTTTTTTTCCCTTACAATGACCAAAATAAAATGTGCACTGCTTTTCCTATGTTCGCACTCCAAGTCTCATGTCTACCTCTGACTGGGTTCCAAAGAGTTTCCAGAGACACGGAGTGACTTGAATGATGATGTAGAAGGCTGAAAAATTAGTATCTTAACTGTTTGACTTGGTTTTGCTTATTAAGCAACAGAAGTTATATACCTCCCTGCCGTATCATTAGGGTTCTGGATGACATTGAAGTTTTGGTAGGAAGAACATTTTCCTGTTCTTCACTGAAGGCCAGAAGACATGAGACTCTCGTGCATCCAGAATCTGTGTGCTGGAAGTGGGGGGTTGGGGGCTAGAGGATGTGGTGCCCTGGTTCCCCTGTGCAGTCAACCAAGAGCATGGAGGGGGAATAGAGATGGGAGCTCCTTTGTCCCAGGCTGCTGCTTCTCACGTTGCCTGGAGTGATTTTTAGATATGCTTCTGCTGAGAAGACACTGAATGCCCAGAATGGAATACACCTCTTAAAAAAGGCAAAAATGCCAGCAGAGTGGGGTAAAAAGAGAGCTGCCATTTGATAACTGATAATTTAATAACTTGATTCTATCCCAAAGGATAGGATGACAGTGAGGAATTCACTCCATTGTCCTAGGATTTAACCGAATGAGCACTTGCTCTATGGTTTCTATTAAAATGATGGCTAGAGTAAATGGTTCTTGCTAGACCAACTTCCCTTCAAATTCTTTAATGTAACATTTCCTATTATAGGAACAGGCACAACCTGCTGTTGGAAGTGTCCAAAGGCCTGTCTTATAATTAGATTCTCCTGTACATAGTGTTCTCTGAATTCTTGGCTGCCCTAAAGGGGTTCAGCAATGGAGAATCTGGAGTACCAGCCAGATAGGCAAGTATTAGAATTTTGCTTTCAGACAGAAACATGAAGCATTATTCATGGACTTAAAATAAATACAAGATGACAAAAGTGTGGCACTTGAGGCAAATCCTTAATTAGTACTGGGTGAAATCCGGTGAAAAATATGTTCAAATGTCAAAGAGTATAAGTTGAGCCAAATCAGAAAGAAAAACTTAGCAACAGAAGTCAGTAAAAACTGCAATAAAATAAAAACTGCAATAAAATAGGAGAAATTAGGGGATAGAACAGGAGTGATTGCTTCAGTTGAACTGATGGATCCCTGGCTTGCTTTTATTTGCTGCCAATCATGTGTTTTGGGGCTTTTGGCTGAGATGGCTCAACTTAAATGTACAGGTTCAGGTTAGTTGCCTCAAGGAAAGAACTCAGAGAATTCAATGGTAGCTAAGTCTTCATAATAGCAACAGAATCCAGGATTACTCAAAAGTTCTGGTTAAGTCAGCAAATCAATGACTAACGCTTTATGGAATACTTGAAAGAACATCGACTATAACTAACTAACTAACTAAATAGCAATTGATTCCCAAGTTGTCTGACAAATTACTAGGGTTTTTTTTTAAACATCTGTACTTAGCATTTATTTCATGGTTCTGAATCTCTGTTTCCTTCTCTAAAAATGAACATCAAAAAATGCCCACCTTGCTAGGCTATTTGTGAGAATCAAACAAAACAACTCCGTGAAGGTAACTAATGCAGCGTTCAAGAAATACTTGTTTGGTCTGGGAATTTTACAGCATCTGTGCAGGAATTATTAACCTGGGCTTCAGTGTACCCGTGAAACTTGTGAATTTACATGCAAAATTGCATATGCCCATAAGGGATTTTATTTCTAGAAAGAGTATTCACTGCCTGCCTTGGATTCTTAAAGGATTCTGTGGCCCAGCCAATGACTAAGAAGCAGTGGCTATAAAATCTTCTTTATCGCTTACCCTGTACCAACTTAACCAGCAGGTTTGTAGGCTTTTTCTCCCTCCCTCCTCTCCTTCCTATGTCTTCCCCACTCTCTCCTTCCTCTTTTTCTTGCACAGCAGATAACCTTCAAGGTTTCGTTTCCTGAGGCTCAGACCCACCAAGACTTCCAACTGAGTCTGATTTTCACTACTCACATAGACCTTGCCACGGTGGCCTTTGAATGCCTGCTCCTCCCACACCATCTCTGCTGGACTGATGCTCTGTGCTCATGTGGATGTGAGCAGAGGGTGATAGTAACCCTACGCCAGGTCCCTCAGGGAAGAGGAACAGAAACTTCAGCCAACGCAAAGCATGTGTTATACATAGCAGGGCAGATCACAAGGGCAAACTATCTGTCAACTGTTTCCATTGCTGCCTGGGGCAGCCTTGTTGGCAGCGCCCACCAGTCACTGTTCAAGCTTCCCCAAAGCTGACTCATTCCCCTTAAGCCTTGTTAACAGCCAAAATGATAGGTATTTGGTAATCTCCTCAAGAGACGTTACCCATAGAGTTACAAAACAAGGGTCATGCAGGCCATATATTCATGTGACCAAAGTCATGCGATATTACTCTGAAAGCAGATAAGGACAAGGTACTGCAGCCCAGGGAAAAGACTTTAGAGGCATCTGCAGAAGGGTGATGGCTGAAATCATGCAACTGGATGAGCTCATTCAGGGTGAGAGTGGAAAGCAACATTTAAGGAGCAGACAGAGAAAAATGACATTGAGAAAGTGTAGGCAGAGTATGATGGAATGCACCAAAAACAGTAGTGTCTCTAAAGAATCAAGGCTAAGAGTTTCAAGAAGTCAGAGGGGTAGGGGGTCAAGAGTATGGATTGACAAACTGAACAAGTCAGATGGAGAAGCCTTTCAATGGTTTTCCATTTCTTCTAGAATAAGTTCCCAAATTCTTTGCAATGCCCAGATGCCCTTCAGCCTCATCTCATACCATTCTTTCATTCCCCTACCTCCTACTCTTTGCTCCAGCCTCATTGGCTTTCTTTTAGGTACTTTATTGTATTCTTTTTCCTCCTACCCTAGGGCTCTTCCTGGGATACTGGTCCCTCTAAATTCACTTAAATTCATCTCTCCAATCTCAGATAAAGCACCAATTTCCTTAAGGAAGCCTTCCCTGATGTCTCCAGGCCAAGTCAAATTTCTTCATTATATGCTTCCACATAACCATGCTTCTTTCTACCATAGTAACAATCTTAATTTATAATTACACAATCATTTATCTTATTATTTGATAAAATATGCCCCATCTCTGGATTGTGAACTTTATGAAATTGTGACTCAAGAAATTCTTATCACAGTCATCAGGATTTTAACCAAATAGCAGCAATTGCCAGCCAGAATCATGTCCGGTATAGAAAGAGAATTTCTGGATGCTCTACCCATCAATACATGCCTAAACAACCCCATCAAAGTTACCTTGGTACTTCTCCATGATTCAGCACTCAAAAAACATCTTGGCACATCTCACACCTACAACCTTACTGGTTAAGTTGGTACAGGATAAGTAATAAAGCAGATTTTATAGCCATGGCTTCCTAGTCATTGGACGGGCCACAGACTCCTTCCAGAATCTAATGCAAGCAATGGATACTCTTCCTAGAAATAAAATCTCTTACGGGCATACACAATTTTGCTTGTAATTTCGCAATGTTCACAGGCCCGCTGAAGTACAGGTTAATAATTCCTTCACAGATGCTGTAAAATTCCCAGGCCAAAGAAAGGAGAAGAAAATTGGCATGTTTCCTACATGTTTGGCCTGAAGATAGATGCTTGACATTTATTATTTCATTGAAATTTTATAACTATTCTATTAAGTAAATGTTACCATTCCCATTTCAGAGAGGGGAAAATTGAGATTTACTAACATGCACAAACTCACACAACTAGACAGTGGTTGTGCTGGGAATATGGCCTGAGTTTGTTTTACCCTGAAACCAATGCTTTTTCCATTCTTACCCTGTCTCTGAGCATATGTGAGATATGTGCGATCCAAAGCACATGATGTGTGTCTTCCTGGGATGTGAGATTACAGAGAGACCAGGGTCATGTATGTGTCAGTGGCTTCAAGGAAAAAGAAAGTTAAAGAGAAAAAAAAAAAAAAAAAGACCGTTTCTTTTGACTGCTCTCTTCATTGTTTGGCACTATTGTAATAACTTCTTTTGAACACTGCAAGAATTTTGGTATAGAAGGATTTTTCCTCTTGCTGGGTAAGGATAGAGCTAACAGAAGATTAATGAAGTCAAACTGATGATAATTAGCAACAGGAATTTTAAATTAGGATTTTAAGGGGTGCACAGTAGTATGCATGAGATAGCAAAGCAAAGGAAATTCAATCTCTCATCCATCAAAAAATATTTATTGATCACCCTCTTGGTGGCAGACTCCAAGCTACATCCTGAGAACATGATAGTGAACGAGGTGGACAAACTCTGGCCACACAGAGACTCAAGTCTAGAGGAGAAGATGGACAGCTATGTCAGCCAGTCTAATAAACTATTGTACGATAGCAAAAAACAGTGCACTATCTAGCAAATAATAGGAGGAACCACCCACTTCTAGTTTCTAGGAGAAAATGGGGGTGTAGGTGCTATCCTGGTACAAGTGGGAGGGAGGAGGTTCCAGGCAGAGAAAATACATGCAAAAGTCCTGAGGCAACAAGAAATATAATCTATTTGAAGACCTGAAAGCAATTCATCATGATCTGAGTGTGGAGTGGGAAGAGGCAGAAAAAAAAAAAAAAAGCAATGATACTGAAGAAGTAAGCAGGAGCTGGATCATGAAGAGCCTTGTCAGCTGTGTGATGGAGCTAGGATTTTCTTCATAGAGCAGGAGAAGCCATTAAAGATTAGTATAAGAGTGAGTTCTGGTGAGAGGGTTATGGCTGGCTGGGGAAATCAAGTAAGTTAATTAATCTCTCTGAGTCTCAGATGCCTCATAATAAGGGATAATAAGGGTCGTTTTGAGGAATAAATGAGTCATGTCATGCAATACTCTTAAACAGTGTGCCAGGAAACATAGCTTTTATATTATAACAGTGATTCAGGGAGACCAGCCATTGTCAGACTCAGGATCCTGAAAGTTATTCCCTTCATCTTCTGCTGTCCTTTTAACCACTCCTCAGTGGTAATTGTAGCAGTTGTGCCATGTCTGCAGCTTCCCTGGATCATAGAGAAGTTTTCTACAGGTTTGTCCTACCTTCCTTGGACAGGGAGCGAAGCTTTTCATTCCACTATTTTCAGATGGGTACACAAGTCCCCAGGTCTGTGGAAGTCAGGCTGTCTACAGGCAGCATGTCAAGCAGGGGCATTCAATGGCTTGGCTTGAGTGGCTGGCAAGTGGCCATGGAGCTTGGAGCTCACCAAGGCTTATCTCATTTGAGGGTTATGTAGGGTGGGGGAGACTCACCCTGGATGCATACATCTGGATCTTTACACCACACACATCTTTGTTTTACAGCTTCTTTACATTTTTAATTATTCTTCAGTGAGACTTGAGGGGCAGGTGAACAAGGCTCCTGGCACCAGTAAGAGAACATGGCAGTTGTAGGGGAGAAAGGGGGTAGAGACACGTGAGAAACAGAAAGATATTTCAAGATAGCACCCTGTCTTGCCTGCCATAGAAGAATCCCAGAAAACTCAGTTACATTGTAGGCTTGTCTCTTGTTTCCTTCATATGCAATTTTAGAGACTGTGTCAAAATGTGTGTGTCACATCTTTTCCAAACATGCAATACGCTGGGACATGAGAGTAACATCCCATTCACACTGTTGCCATCTCCAGCTATGGGGCTTCTGAGGATGGGAAGATAGATAGATGTATGGACATCATGGAAAGCAGACTCTCTGTGTCCTGAGGATTTCTTTTCACGAAAGATGGTAACACATACTTGCTGAATACCTGTGATGCTCAGAGAGCCATTCTAGTTGTTTGCATGTACATGATCACTTTCACTCTATTAAGTCTGTGACATAATTATGATGATCCTGAATTTTAAACATATGGAAAATGTGGCCCAAAGAGGCCTATCCATAGGACAAGAATATCATTTGGGTCAGTTTGACTTGAAAGCCTAAGGTTCCCCATGCCGCATTGCCTCTAGCTTCATTGCTTTGCACCTGCAGCTCAGCATAGTGGGAGACCAGATGACCTGACTGTGTGTGAATTCCAGCTTTATCACTTCCGGGTTCTGTGACCTTGGACAAGTTAAGTTATTTAATCTTGCTGTGCTTCAGAAACCCTAACTACAAAATAGATCATGAAAGTATCTGCCTTATATTACTTCTATGAGTATTAAGTGAGTTAATACTTTTAAAGAAGTACAGCAGTACCCCGTGATTACAAAGCTCTACATACAAGTTAGCCATTATTATTATATATGGATAGAGAAAAAAGTCTCATCCTTCATGAAGCAGACAATAAGATATTGCCTGAGGTCTACAGGATAAGCGTAAATTCATATAAAACCAAATTAATACACAAAAAAGAAAAAGACAAAGAGCATTCAATACCCAACCTCAACAGCTCATTCCAAGAAACCTTCCCTTAAAAAAAGAAACCTCTGAGGCAGATATATGAGAACTGTTGGTTTTTAAAAATTGTTTTCCAGTAAGAGCTAATTCCTTTATTTGAGTCTCTCACAGCTCCTGCCGTTTCCCTCCAACTTCATTAAGGACCTGGATGAATCAAATAATAGCATCTCTGTCCCATGATTATCTACCATTATTATTGGCATCCCCAAGTAGAACCTATCCAGAGGCTTTTAGAGGAGATTTACAGCCCTTAAAATCTTCAACCTCAAAATTTATTCCCCTTATCCTCAGCTACAACTGAGATAATGGAAATAGAGGGATTTAGTGACATTCATCGTGCTAAGCACAAAATCCTAAATTGTAGCTGTGGTCATGTACCCAGAATTTTCTATAGCCTCTTCTTACATGTTTGCTTTATGAATTCAGTCCAATCAGCAATTCTATATTGAACCCTGACTTCTGCAAATAACTGTGGGAAACTCAAGACAAGTCTAAGACAGGAGACATAACCTTGAAGAAAATAAAGTCTAGTTGGGAAACAATGAACAGGTCTTACATTAAAAAATAATTAGAGTCTGGCCTGGGTATTACAATGGCACCAAAATGCCTCTCATACACTGGCTGAAAGGTACTTGAAATCATTCCATTCCATTTTCATGTCTTTAACTTGATCTTTTGATCCCCACAAAAACATCAGATGCCTACTTGTCCTGCTCAGCTTTAGAAATTATTTCCTCTAGGTCAATGGTTCTCCAACAGCACTGGGAGCTTGTTAGAAATGCAAATTCTCTGGCCACACCCTAGATCTGAAACTGTAGGTGGGGCCAGCAACCAAGTCCTTCAGGTGATTCCAATGCTGCATGCTTCTGTTTGAGAACCCCTGCTTTAGGAATTTTCCTCTAATCCCCACCCTAAATTAGACTAAAGGTCTGTGGAGGACCTAAGGTGTCTTGCCTGATCTGGTGCATTTTGAGGAAAGGAAGAGCCAAAGATTGCATATCCAGGAAAGGGAAGACCCCCAGGTTTTAATAGTCTCTCAGATTGAATTAACATTCTTTTATAAAGGATAACAAAATGATGGATTGAATGCTTCAGCTCTCAAAAGGTGAGTCTAAGGAATGCTGACATTTTCTGTAAAAGGTAATGTGGAGCCTACTCCAAGAAGTGGTCAAATGATTCATTAAATTTGAAGTTCTTCTGCAATATGCATTCTGACTGTAAGAATTTAGCTGAAATTAGGTTTAAAGTTGGTTATGCTAAATGCCCACCTCAGTGAATTGGAGGTAGGGTTGGGACCATGATGACATAAAAAATTTTATAAGGCTCTCAATTTCATGTCATTAAAATGCTTTCCAGAAATGTGCCAAAGTAATGCCCAGCATTACTTATCTCATTATCAGCCCTTTAACATCACTGGAGATTATAATATTTTAAATATTTACAAATTTCAGAGGTGAAATGATGTTTTGTTGCTTTTTAACTTGCTTTTCTTTGATTACTACTGAGACTGGATGTTTAAAATTGTTTATTAGCCATTTCTCTGTCTTTTGTGAATTGTCGACATGTATCTTTTACCTATTTTTCTAATGAGATAATTTCTAGTCTGCTAGGCTGCTCAAGCGTATACCATGAAACACATTGGCTTTAACAATGAGAATTTATTTACTTAAACAGCTTATAGTTTTGAAGCCATGAAAATTTTCAAATCGAATCATCATCAACACAATACCTTCTTCCTGAAGACAAGCTGCTGGCAATCCTGGACTCATCTGTCACATGGCAAGGCACATGGCAGAGTCTGCTGGTCTCTCTCTTATCTTCCAAGTTTCCTTGCTTTCAGTTTCTTGCTTCCAAGGCTTTCTCTCTTTCTGTATTCATCCTGTTATAAAAAGATTGTTGCAGTTTGGCAGTTTGATGTAATTATGAATTCCAAAAATAGATATTGGATCATGCTTGCAAACTGGTCTGCTAATCTGGGCATGATTAAGTTATAATTAGGGCATTAACTGGGCCACATCAGTAGGGCATTGAGCCCCACCCCTTGATGGGTGGGGAAATCAAATATAAAAGGCAAGGCAAAAGACAGAGAGAGAAGTTTTTGATGTTGGAGTCTTGTGCTGGAGCCTCAGGAAGTAAGAGAGCTTGGTCCTGAGGAAGGAGAGAAGGCCCCAGAATAGAGACAAGCCATTTGCCTGATAGTCTACAGCTGGCCCTGTGGGGAGAAGCAAAGCCTAGAGAGCATCATAGTCAACAGCTGACCTTGTGGAGGAAACAGAAGAGCTAAGCCCGGAGAAAAACGCAGCCCTGGGAAGAGAGGAACCCAAGAAGCCTAAACCCTGGCAAACGTTAGCAGCTGTCTTGCTCCAACACGTAGCAACAGACTTTGGTGAGGGCCTGGTAACTGTGGACTTCTACCCCAAATAAATACCCTTTATAAAGACCAACCGATTTCTGGTTTTTTGCATCAGCACCCCTTTGGCTAATACAAGGATGCATACAGAAAGAGACAGTAAGAGGATTAAGAACCATGCTGGGCCAAGCCTTAACTGAAGTAGCCTAATCAAAAGGGTATAAACATACTTACAATAGGCTTATATCCTCAGGAATGGATTAACTTTAAGAACATGCTTTCCTGGGGTATTTTCTTTTTATTTTTTAGATCCAGTTTCTTTTTCCAGATGAACTTTGTAATTATTTTGTCAGATTGCAAAGGAAATCTCTTTGGGATTATAATTAGATATTTTTAACCACTAAATTAAGTTTGAAAAATTACATTTTTATAAACTAATTCAGAAACTGATTGAAAACATTTCATTATTTACTCCTGTAAAATTTATCAAGATTACATATTTATTTTTTAGAATATTGATTCCACAACTTTCTTATAAGGGTCATTTTTGGCATTTATGTTTACCTGCTATTACTATGAATATAATATTTGTTTTCATTTAATTTCTGATTATTACTGTTATTTAGAAACTGTTGGTTTTTAAAAATTTACATTAAAAAATTCTTCTAAGAAAATACCAAGCTTCCTGATACACAGACACATTCTATTTCAGTGTTGAGCAGGGTAGGCAAAACTTCAGATCAGTAGCTGGGCATTTCCAATGGCTCTTCTTCCTTACCAGTCCTCATATCTTAAATGAAGCCAGAGGGCCTGCAGGGGTTAATGGCGGGACCAATTCTTCATTAGTGACTCTCAGTAAAAGAAGGAAGTGATTGGTACCAACTACTGGCCCTACTGAAGACTCTTTAAAAGTTGTTCTCAGTTTTGGTCTTTAGCACAATTTCATCTGATGCCCTATTATACAACATCTCAGACAGACACAGGCATGCATACAGACATATTTCTAATGAATAATAAAGTTTCTTCCTATTTCTAATAGTTTGCACACACAAACATGTACAAAAATACATAATAAGATACTAGACTAAGGCAAGATTTTCTCCTGCTATCATTATCTAGTTACCTGAATATGCAGTAAATTTAATCACAACTAACATTTGAATGGGATTTCCTTGATCCCTCCTTCTCCTGCCCCCTCATCATCCACATTTAATCCATTAACAAGTCCCACTGATTCTACTTCAAAGCATATCCTGACTCTGTGTGCTTCTCCCTATCTCCACTACTGCCAACCTAGGCCAAGCTGCCAATTTCTCACACTTGAACTATTGAAATAGCCTCCTAATAGTTCTACTTGCTTTTCTTCTCACTCTCCTGTGGTCTATTTCCACACAGCAGACAGAAGGTCTTTTTTTTTTTTCAAAGCAAGAAAGTTTTATTGGTTGTACAAGTAATGGAGCACAGTGGCTGTCTGGCCCAAAACTGACTCCAAAAGGGTCTTTTTAAAATACAAATCAGATTTTGTGACTCCTCTGGTAAAAATCCCTCAGTAGTGTTTTAGTTTCCTAGGCTGCTCAAGCAAATACCATGAGATGGGTCCAATTAAACAACGGGAATTTATTCACTCATGGTTTGAGGCTGGAAAAAAGTCCATACCAAAGTGACATCAGGTGATGCTTTCTTCTTAAAGACTCTGGCCTTTGGGGGCTGGCAGCTAGTGATTCTTGGTCCTTAGCTTGTCACACGGCAATGGCAGTAGGTGGTATCTTCTGTCTCCCCATTCTCTTCAGTTTCCACTGATGTTCAGCTTCTTGCTTCCTGTGGCTATCTCTCTCTGATTTTCATTCCACTTATAAAAGACTCCAATAATGGGATTAAGACCCATCCTGATTGAGCTTAGCTATACCTTCTTAACTGAAGTAACTTCATCAAAAGGTCCCTACTTACAATGGATTCACACCCACAGGAATGGATTACAATGAAGAAAATGTTCTTCTGGGGTACATATAGCTTCAAACCACCACAAAGACCTTCCCATTGTCCTGAGAATACAATCCAGATCCCTTGCTCTGGCATATCCACATATGGTGTAATTAGTCAGCCAAAGGGGTGCTGATGCAAAATACCAGAAATGGGTTGGTTTTTATAAAGGGTATTTATTTGGGGTAGAAGTCCACAGTTATCAGGCCATAAAGTATAAGTTTCTTCCCTCACCAAATTCCATTGTTGGAGCAAGACAGCTGCCGACGTTTGCCAGGGTTTAGGCTTCTTGGGTTCCTCTCTTCCCGGGGCTGAGTTTCTCTCCAGGCTTAGCTCCTCTGGTTCCTCCACAAGGTCAGCTATAGACTATGAGGCTCTCTAGGCTTTGCTTCTCCCCACAAGGCCAGCTGTAGACTATCAGGCAAATGGCTTGTCTCTATCCCGGGGCCTTCTCTCCTTCCTCACGACCAAGCTTTCTTATTTCCCGGGGCTCCAGCACAAGACTCCAGCATCAAAAACTTCTCTCTCTGTCTTTTGCCTTGCCTTTTATATTTGATTTCCCCACCCACCAATGGGTGGGGCTCAACACCCTACTGACATGGCCCAGTTAATGCCCTAACCATAACTTAATCATGTCCAGATTAGCAGACCAGTTTACAAGCATGATCCAATATCTATTTTTGGAATTCATAATTACATCAAATTGCCCAGCAGCTACATATGGGTTCTGGCCCTTGCCTGTCTCTTCAGCCTCATCTAGAACCACTCTCCCAGGAGCTCTTGCCCACAAAGCTCCAGCATCATGGGCATTTTACATTCCCTCAAACAAGATGAACTCATTGTAGCCCAAGTACTTTATTTTAATTGTTCCCTCTAATAGAATGCTATTCATTGGATCTTCTCAAGATTAGCTTCTTTTTCTTTTTTAATTACGAGGAATTTAGAATTCTTTTTTCTAAAGATTTATTTATGTCCCCCCCCCTCCTTGTTATTTTGCACTCACTGTCTGCTCTCTGTGTCTGTTCATTGTGTGCTCTCTGTGTCTGCTAGTCTTCTTTTTAGGAGGTACGGAGAACCAAACCTGGAACCTCCCATGTGGGAGGGAGGCTCTCCATCACTTGAGCAACATCCGTTCCCTGCTTGTTGTGTCTCTCATTGTGTCTCCTCATTTTGTCATCTCGTTGCATCAGCTCTCTGTCTTGCTTATTTCTTTAGGAGGCACCAGGAACCAAACCTGTGACTCCCATATGGTAGGTGGGCACCCAAATTCTTGAGCCATATCTGCTTCCCAAGACTAGCTTCTTTTTGGTGTCTCCTGTTAAAGGATGAAAGGGTACCTCTTCAGAGAGGCATTCTCTACCATCCCTGTCTAAAGTATTTACTCATTCTACTCCATCACTTTCTTTTCATTATCCATGTAGTTCCTGCCACTTTCTGGCTTTTTAAATTGTCTGGTTGTTGTCTGCTTCTTCCCTCACCAGAGTGGAAGCTCCCTGATGGCAGGACCTTGTCTGACTTGTCATCTACTGTGTCCCCAATGCCTAGAAGAGTTGTGGTGGTCTTTCTTACCTTTTGAATGCCTATTCCTTCCATGCCACATGCCACATTTCATTTGATCCTAACAAAAATCCTTTAAAGGAGGGACAGGAGAAAACATATGCTAGTAGAAGGTTAAAAATAACACATCAAATGTCACACAGTAGCAATAAGTGACTGAATTGGCACTTGAATTCAGGTATGTATGATTTCAAACCCTTGTCCTTTCTATTACACCTCATGGTCTCCCTTAGAGACTGAGATGTACTAAGGAAATGAGTTAATAGACTGATATGCCAGGACGACAAAGTTTTATTTTACAATGGTGTTTTTAGTCTTTCCAGTGAGTGGAATACTTAAATCTGCCATTTAGAGCACTTACTCTCAATAACAAATTACTTGAGAAGCAAAATTTCTGATCATTAGGGAATTCGGCCAGTCTTGAGGGATAATTCTTCCAAGCCATGGAGTTTATTGAATTCTCTTTGACCCTTAGACCTGGCCAAATCTTTCTTTCTTTTTTGGATGTTCCCTCTTCAAACAAGTTGGTTATTGCCCTGACCAGCCAAGGTCTGGGGAAGGCATGTTAGGCATTGGGATAAATACTCTCTTCCTGTGTCTCTTTCTCCTTTTCTCGGATGCCAGTGGATCTACTGAGTGTGCCCTTCTGCTGAACTGGGAGTGGTGAGATCTACTTGGGTTAGGACTTATTGTAGTGTGGACAAACCTAGTAATTTATCCTGCTTTGGCCTGCAGCTACTTTGGCCTCTATTTCCACCACTTGGTCTAGCTGAGTTCACCAGTGTGCTACATAAGTATTTGAGGCCAATGATAATGTGCTTGGCTCTGTCTTCTGAACTTGTCTCACTCTGGATCTTTGACAGGAAGAGCAAAATAAAATCTGGGCATTCCTGAATCTTGGCCAAAGTAACAACCTGTGACTTTAATCTCATAAATGTCGCCAACGTTCTCTATATATCTGCAAGATGCAATATTGCAGGTTCCCAAACAAAGACGATTTCTCTTTCAGGCTATTTTCCTTCCTCATTAAACAGCAACATGTAATATGAGGTCCATAGATCCACAGCCCTGGGAACAATTCTCAATTTTTGGTGGAAGGGGCCAATGGTCAGTGGTTTAGGAAAGAAAATTCAGTTTGGAAATGCTCTATGTTAGGGTAACTTAAAATGGAAATATTTGCATTGAAAATCTCTGAAATGCTACTCTAGTATGACTTGTACTTTCTTATGTTTATTCACCAATGTACAGCAACACCTTTGGCTGAGAATTTACGGTGATAAATCTTGCAATGGCATCTTCTCCTTCTCTTTTTTTTTTGAAGGATCTTCTTTGCTATTTGGGATATAGTTAGTCTTTTAGTTTGCCACAGGCTACCAATGCAGTATACCAGAAATGTATTGGCTTTTATAAAGGAAATTTATTAGGGTAAAAGCTTATAGTTCCGAGGCTGTGAAAATGTCCAAATCAAAGCATCATCAGAGATGCTGTCTCACCAAAGGAAATTCTGGACCACTGCCATGTGGCAAGGCAATTCTCTGCCTTCTCCTCCAGACTCACTTTATCCCTGAGCTCAGCTGTGGGCAATCAGGCATCTGGCTCATCTCCCCTGGCCTTGTCTCTTCAGCTTCAGCTATTACGCTGATTCCAGCCTATGGCCTCTCTGTCAGCCTCTTGGCTTTTCTATGTCTTTCTGCAGCTGTAGGCAATCCTGGAGTCCTCCCTCACATGGCAGTGTAAAAATGGCAGCTCTCTTTCTGTGTGTCTGTCATTTCAATACTCAGTTTATATAACAGTTCAGTGAGAGAATTAGGACCCATGCTAATCTTATCAAAAGTGATCTAATCAAAAGATCTTTTAACTGAATCTAACCAAAAGTTCCCACATACAATAGCACAATAGGCTTACACATACAGGAATGGGTTAGCGTAAGAACATAATTTCCTGGGGTCCACAAAAGACTCAAAGCAGGACAGTTAGGGAGTTTGAGCTAGAATTCATGGGGTCATTATGATATTTATTGATATCAGGTAGAATCTAAGCAATGTCCTTAGTGCAAAGCTATCAGGAAGATAGGGCTCTACCTGGCAACATTTGCAGTGCTATTGGTTGTTTTTTATGTGGTATTAGTTATGCTCATAGGAAAGTGTGTGTGTTTGCTGCACTGGGAGAAGATTATAAAAGGCGTTGTTGAGTGAAATGACTTATAAGGCACTTCATAAAGGTATACACTTTTACTGGGCTTGAGGTATCACTTTTCTTACTCTCATGATGTTGATTTGCACCATAAGTTCATTAAAATTTCCAGAGAAATTTTAATGAACTTATGGTGAAAGCATCTATGGCTTCACTTTATTATCCCTGAGCCCTCAGGAAGGTCAGAGCACCTGAGGAAGGGTCAGTCAGCACCTTAAAGTTGGAGAGCTCTGCAAAAGCAAAGAGTCCTGCTAAAAAGAGACTAACTCATTATTGCGGGTCATACATGCCCATCAACTAATGTAATTACAGAATGTTTCCTAAATCACGTTTATCTTAGTCTTTTTCTCACCAGAAGTTTTCAGTTTAGTTTTTATATTCCTGGAAGAGCAACTCCCACCTTATGATGGAGTTTAGTGGGAAACTAGACTTTGCTGAGATGTCCGTGTTCCCAGGAGAGGACAAATGTACCACGACCCCACACGAAGGGCACCATTGCTGCCACTGGAAGAGAAACAAAACCAAGACACCCTAAATGCCTATGATACATATATAATTACCCACAAGTCTAGCCCAAATCTATACCATTAATCAGTTTTGTGTACTTAGGTAACAGCGAATTTCACAATAGTTTAGGCTGGTGTCTCTTGGTTGGAAAGCTAATACCAATGTTTTCCCAAACATCCACGTTCCTCCAGGCTGACAGAGAAAACTAATTAACTAAGGTTGAGATGTTACTAAATAAAGCACTTTAGGTCTGAAAAACCATTCCTGACAATAACAGATAACCCCTTGATTTATTGTTGTTGTTTTTATAACTTTCTCTATTGAAACTATAGCGCTCAAGTAAAAATTACAACAGCAGTCATGTTTTAATAAGAGAAGTACATGTTTTGCCATCAAAAATTACAGCGATGGAGGAAAAGAACACTTAAGTAGATGATTTGAATGAATGAAGCTAAAAATAAATATGCCATTGAGAATCATAGAACTGTTGCCAAAGCATAGCACACACACACAAACACACATATACTCAGATTACTTAAGAACTATGTACGTTGTATTCACTGAAAATTATTCCTAAAGTACAGGATAATCATAGCCCACTCCTTGATTGCCAGGGCTACATTACATTTTCCAACTTTAATCACGAAATATCTATTGAAAATATGTTAATTTTTGCTCTAATGGAAACAAGATAAAAGTAAAAGCTTGGGCTAAAATAAAAACAAATATCACTCTTCCTGAATAAAACATATAACAGATTGTAGGTACAAAACCTTTTTTTTTTTCTATGAATATCCCTAAAATAATAATTCTGCTTTAAAACAAATTAAAATAGATTATAGTTGGTTATTTTCCTAATTGATTTCATAGAAAAGATTATCGATGCTAGAATGTCCAAAAATAAAGTTAAGACTGATAAATAAAATTAAGGAGGAATTTACCTTTAAGGCATTTTATTCTCTTATAAAATTTCCCCAGGTCTTTGTTTGAGAAGGCTCAATCTCTCATCTAATTTAATTGAAGTTATTTTGATTTGACAAGAATGACAAGAGCACCATTACTGCATCTGAGGTGCTTTTAGCAGATGGAGAAAAACAAAATATGATATACATACAGGAAAAAATGGAAAAAAAAACTCTAGTGGTGTAGTACAGACAGAATACTTAGGGGAAGTGATTTAAAATAATAAAGTGAACTTTGAGAGGGGAAACTTAGTAAAGAAGATCCAGTAAGAGGTGAGTAGTCAATGGAATTTTTAAATGGTGTCACATTTATCTTGGCAGGAAATTCAGAACATTTTGTGGAAACTTCATGGAAAATTTCCTTAGAGACCTAACCCTTTTGGCCTTCTTTAAATATTTGGAAAAAAAATTTTAATATACCAATTTTATTTCAATTAGCTAAGTTTCTTGTAAGAAAGTCACCCTGAGGATAGAACAATTGGAGGCAGGAAGGCCAGATTCCCTTGACTCCCACATGGACTGGTGTGGGGTGTATGTGAAAGGGAGGTGATGGCTCTTCACGGAGCTGGGCCTTCTTCAGTCTGGTGGGTCGAGGCAGAGCAGACTCCAGCACACGCACAGATCCTGGCAAATTGGAAGGTGGCAGTAAGCAGTTCCAGTGTAGCACAAGGGGTCAGAGACATATGAGGCAGGGTATTCGCAAAATGGCACCCAACCCTAGGTCTTGCCTGTGATTGGTAAGGCCATGTCTGCAGAGAAGTGAGACATGGATCCAGTCATCTTAATGGCTACATCCCCCTTCTCTATTTAATAGGCCTCTTTATTTTCACAATGATTGTTAAGAAAATTTTACTTAAGACTGGTGACTAAGGAAACCTGCCTGCTACCCAGAGGAAATCCAGGCCTCACTTCTCACACTCTTGCAGCAGTTGGGAAAAGAAAGGGTCATGCCAAGTGGTGAAGATGGAAAGAATTGGGGGCCTGCTTATAAAGGGCACCATACACCACATTACGGAGTCTCTGCCCTACTTTCAGGCAGTGGAGAACCACAGCACCAGAACACCATCAGATTTGTGTTGGGGTCTCCACCAGATGTAAAATCCTTCTGGAAGGGAGACTTTTTCTCCATTTCTGGGAAGTAGTTTATCTACAGCAATGGGTATATTAGTGCCCTACAGCTGCTGTAACAAATTATGGTAAGCTTGGTGGCTTAAAAGGGCAAAAACCTATTCTAGCCCTGGAAGATAGAGGTCTGAAATCAAGATGTTGGCAGAGCCGTGCTCTCCATGATGGCCCTTCCCCGCCTCTCCCTAGCTGCTGGCAGTGGCCGGCCATCCTTGGCATTCCATAGCTTGTGCTGTGCAGCTCCAGTCTCTGCCTCCTCTTCACATGGCCTCCCCCTCTGTGCGTCTGTCTCTCTTCTCCCCTTTGACTCCCTGAGTCGGTCAACCCTGCTCCTTGACTGAAAGGCTGTGATAAAAAATGTGGGCATGTCGGAGGAGATGCAACAGGACTCAGTGGACTGCGCTACTCAGGCGTTGGAGAAATATAACATAGAGGAGGACATTGCGGCCCATATTAAGAAGGAGTTTGCCAAGAAGTGCAAGCCCACCTGGCTCTGCACTGTGGGGAGGAACTTTGGTAGTTATGTGACACGTGAAACCAACTCCTTCATCTAATTCTACCTGGGCTAAGTGGCCATTCTTCTATTCAAATCTGGTTAAAGCATGGACTGTGCTACCCACCCAATGATCCATCCAAAAACAAGGACTTCAGCCTAATACCAGAGTCTGAAATCCTCAGCCTTGCTAAGGAACACCTTCATCTCTGAACCTTTCTTGTGTTGCTTGGTACAGGGCAACCTACGTATTGGTTTGTTGTGGTTATAAAACAATTAGCAAAACAGATTACATTTGTATTTATTTTCTATCCTATACTTCTCCCTGCCCCATGTGTTTTTCTTTCAAAATCTATTCGGGAATGAACTATGGACTAAAGTATTCTGCTAGAGACTTATTGTGATTCTAGCAATGAAAGTAACTATATCATTCACGTGGAGGCAGTGGCCACTAGAGGTTCTGAGGGCAGGGAGAGGGAAATACAGGTGAAATACAGGGACATTTTGGGGACTTGGGAATTTTCCTGAATGAAATTACAATGACAGATATGGGCCATTACATTTGTTGCCATAACCTACAAAATTGTGTGGGAGAGAGTGTAAACTACAATGTATACTATAATCCATGCTTAGTGGCAATGCTCTAAAATGTTTTCATCAATTGTAACGAATGTACCACTCTAATGAAAGATGTTGTTAATGTGGGAAAATGTGGGAGGTGTAGGAAATGGGACATATGAGAATCCCCTACATTTTTATGTAAGCTTTATGTAATCTAAATACCTTATTTTAAAATAAAAATTATATTTAAAAAAATCTTATTGTCAGGAATCTCTAAACACTTACATTGGTAATTTTGCACAATAAATAATTTATTCAAGCATTTAAAAAATCCATTCTTTTCAAACAAAATAAATCTATTGGAGATATGAAAAAAAAAAAGACAGTCATATTGGACTGAGGGCTCACCCTACTCCAGTATGACCTCACCTCAACTAACTAAATGCATCTTCAATCACCTTATTGAGAATTAGGCCTTCAACATATATTTTTGGGGGGACTCAATTCAACTCATAACAACCACCTAAGCTGAAAAATGAAATGGCACCACTTTATATGTCCCAGAATAAAAATAGAGTTCTTTTCTTTTCTTTTTTTTAAAGAGTTCCTTTCTTTCTCCTTTAAGTGAGGATGTGGGTTGGGAAGGGCAAAGATAAAGTGTTTATGGGGCAAAGGGGAGATATGTAGTTTGGGGAGGAGTGGGGCCATTTGGTGGGTGGAGAGGTAAGAAGTGAGGCAAACATTGTCACAAAGGCTTTGCCAGGCTGGACCACCAGGGCACAATGTGAAATTATTTCCCAACTGTGTCTCTCAGATGCCCACCTGGACCAGGCTTTGCTCCTGCTCTGTGACCCCAGCAACCTGCACAGGCCCCGGAGCTGATAGGTGCTCCACAATTGGTTTATAACTGACTGGCTGAATGAATGGACAGTCAATAGATTCTAGAAGTGAAAAACAGGGCAAAGGCACTCGTTATAAAGATTTTGCAAAGGCCAGAGATGTTAAGAGGCTGGATGTCAGTAGTGGTTGAGTCAATGGAGAAGCGGTAACAGCTTTAAGAACAATTTTGATGGGGCTCAAGATGCTGATTGCCCGTGAGAACTAAAGGAGACAAAAAGGTCAAGAATGACTCTGAGGTTTCCAACCCAAGCAACTGGACTTAAGGGAAGGTGGGAGGAGAGTGGGCTTTTGAGGGAAGATAATGAGTTTGGTTCTGAGTACATGAATCACTTTATTTGGTTATCAGATAGGGGTTTTTACTTCCTTATAACCAAGACAATCCATATTTATTTGAAAAGCAAATATATCAAAGACCACTTTGAAATGCAGTGTCATTTTTATTGAAATAGCATAGATAAACTGTGAGTAATACAGTTTGTTTTCAGCATAATATAAGCGCCACACATTTCTCCTGGTAACTAAGGAAGGCAGATGGCCAGATGAAACACAATAGGAGAAAGAAGTAGAATAATCAGTTTTATTACTAGAAGTTTCCCTAAAGGTCAGCCAACCCAACCACCCAATTTAAAGACCAGAAAAGCTAGCATTCTTCACTCTACAAATGTTTAGGGCATTGATCATGTGTCAGGCACTTGCTTGGTGCTGGGGATAGAAAAGTAATCAGAACATGGTACCCGTAGTTGAGGAGCTCATAGCCAGGACAGTGGATGACAGTGCTCAGGAAGCAGGATATTAGAATATAATATTGTGAGAAAAGCATGCTCAAAGTGCAAGGTGCAGCTAATTCAGGCTTGGGGGCAACTGTCAGGGCAGGTCACATGTGAACTGAGCAGAGAAGGAGCAGCAGAAGTCAGATAAGGAGGTATTGGAACAGTGTCCCTGGAAAAGGCCGAGGTGAGGGAAAGTGTAGTGCACTTAGTTGACCCAAGGAGTTAAGAGTACCAGGGAATTCTAGTCCTGGATTTAGGAGACGATAGCCTCCTGACTTCCATTTCAGGGCAATTTTTAAAATATCACCCATTTTTCTAGGTCTGTTGGCAAGTATTTGATATTCAGCAGATATATAATACTTTTGCATAGAAAAAAGAAAGCAGACATGGCTCATGCTTACCCAAGCATAGACATTTTTGTGGACAGTCTTGTAAACAAGATTTTCTAAACCCTCTTGATCAAAATGTCTTTTCAGAGGAATCAATACTTCTTAGTTTAGCCTTCCATTTCTCCCCTAAAACATTATAACCGCTAGGTCATGCCACAAACCTCTTAAGGCTGGAAGGAATTTTAAGGGATCATTTTGTTAGTGGCCAAGGGATCTTCAGAGGTGGGGCTTAGTGGGAGCAGTCCACCACCCCGGGGCAGGCAATAAAGGGTCATTATCTGTAGAGAACGTAAAAATTAATAATAAAACTGACCAAAATCACTCTGCTTTTATTATCATCACATGCCAGCAATTTTCCACATTGTCAGTAATAAAATACTCCTCCCAGCCAATGCAAACTGCTCCTATTGGCCCCTTGCCCCTTGTACGCCACTTCATTTAGTATCTACCTGCACATGCATAAGAATCAGAGCCCAAATGGGCTTCTAAATTATCTAGCATCCATAGTAGCCATCTATTCAGCTCATATTACCACATAATCTCCATTCAATTTCATTTTGTAAACACAGCTTGAGTAGTCAAAAATCATACATACAAAAAAAAAACCCACGCATCCATGCTTATCTTCCTAAAATTATATTTATCTCCAATGAAGACTCTCAGCTCCTCAGATTTCAAGTGCATTTCCAGCTGGGCTCACTGGCTCTGGAGCCGCTGCTGTTACTTCTGCGGTCCCAAGGTTACAAGGTGCAGTCCTCGCTCATCTTCTCCGGCCGGGCTGTCTGGCACGTGCTAGGTGGAGTAAACACGGAGGGATCCTTGATCCCCAGCTGTATGTCGAAAAATCGGGTAGACAATATCACACTGTAGTTTTTGGTGAAGGTTTCCTGGACCGGATAACAATCCTTGACTGTATATATGCCAATCCAGGTTTCATCTGTAAGAGGAAGGAAAGCTGACTTTTTAATAGAAAAGACAGGCAAAATGCATGCATTTTTACAAGTCTTGGGCTAGCACATTGTAGTAGAGAGGAGAATATCTTCATCTCTACATACAAAGCTGGCTGGGCTGCCACCTGGAATAATGGGTGTAGATCTGGTCATTGCAACTTTAAGTAATGATGTGGGGGAAGGAAAACAGGCACCCTATTTAAATTGGTGCCATAGAAAAATACCTCCCATGTCACAGATCTTTGGGAATCATGGCAAAAAGTCAAAACCACGACTAAGTCCATAAAAGCCAAAGTGGCAGAAAGGAAGAGGTGACACTGGAAGGCTGAGGTGTTCAAAATATGGTGCTATGATCCTAGTGTTATCCAGTCAGCAAAGTACACTTAGAGACTAAATGTGAGTTTAATTAATTTCATTAAGTTGACAAATTTCCCTAACCACCACCTTCCCTAAAGGAGTTAAACATCCCCGCCCCCCCTCCACTGTGCTTGAATAATTTTTTTTTAACCCCAAAAGACATAACCTTACAGGATCTTGCTGATTTTCGGTCGGACCACTCCTGAACTGTGATCTGCTCCTGGGGGCCCCCTATGGAGTATTGATCTTCAAAGGTGGAGTTCTGGGGAATATCGAGAGGATCCCAGGTATCTGTCAGGGTAATTTTTGAGCACTCCTTGGTGGCTTGTTCAATCTGGAACATCACTCCTTCCTTATAGAGTAAAATATATTCAAATAATCTGAAAGACAAATGAAATGAAAATAGCATATGACTTTAGGCCTTTAGAAAGGCCAAACGCCTTTGATTTCAATAATTTTTAAAGTAGAAAAAAAAGTTTTGCTCATTAGGTGATCCTTTACAGACTAGATAGATGGACATCATGAATCTGTAATAATCAAACTTTAGAGGTCAAAATCTAATATTCACTGAATAAATACTTATCAAGTTCTTATTATATTTCAGAACGGTGCTTAGGATACAAAAAATGAAGACGAAGATATGATCATGGGTGAAGAGTAGGATTGTGACCTTTGATCAGCTTCGGGAGCACAGGAGGCTTTGACTTTGGGTTACATTCTTTTTATGCACTAAATCATGGTCTACATAGGGGTATGCTGAATCCAGGATACACAACAGCTCCACTGAGGACTACATCTCACTGTCTCGACTGTTGGTCATGAGAAAGGGTTTTGGTGAGAGATAGCTGCTCTGAGGATGGGTGCTCCTCACTTATGCTGAGGAGGCTGCAACAAGCAGGACGAAGGCAACAAACGGACCCCAGGGCTCATGGCTTCTGCAAGCTGTTGACTACACACCCTCATCTCTGTGACCATGCACCTGCCCTATGTGTGGAGTGAGAATAAGATGCCGGGAGTTTCCACACGGCCCTTTGCTCTCCCGAAGCCAGGCAGGCTGTGGTGTTGCTAGTTCTATATCGTAATTAAAGCTAAACAATCTTGGTGATGGGGAAGCCCATTGCAGTTTCCTGAGTTCATTTGCTCATTCAAAACTCAACCAGTGCTGCTGGTCCAATGGGTGCTGAAGCCTTAACTGCAAAAGGAGAAATTCATAACACCTGAGGGCAGAAGAGCCTGGTGCGGTGGCTTTTCATGAGTCAATAAGATGGGTATGTTGAGACTCACTCCCACTACAGGACCTCAGTGATGGAGGTATTTCCTGCCACCCCAAGGCTGAGCTTCAACATTATTTTCTTCAGGAAAAAAAGAAATGTTATAAATGATAACTGTCTACGTGGCTAAAATAGCACTGCTTATTAGTATCATGTTTCGGGCTTCCACAAGCAAGTATGGGAATATAAACATGACCTCAGCTTTATTTATTTAGCTATATTCTTCTTACTCTAGAAAAGGTTTGAAATGGCTTACACAGATAAAACCAAGCACTTATCTTTATAAGCCAGGGTACATGTAGAAAGAAAATTGTATGTTTTATGAGATATTATTCAAAAAATGAAGTCAACCTCTTGAAATATGCATGAGGGGTTCACACAAAACTCTAAGCCCTTTGAAGAAATTTGGAATTGGATGGTCACTATTTTCTCACACCGAGTTAAATCCCTTACGTATCAGAGTCTAAACATTTGTCAAAGGAGTACAGAAACAGTAACATAAACTTTTAGAGCACAATCTATTTTAAAAATGGGAATCTTTGTCCATATACAAATCCTGATCTGAGATGCCTTCAATAACAGTGGGTGATTCATGATATACCTATGCTGTATACACCCAGGGATAGCTATCTTAATTGCTCTCCTCCTCACCATCATCATCATTCATCATCATCATACAGTGTTTTCCCAAGTTCTAGGTAGCTAGGCTTGAAAGTCATCCCTAGTTTTTGCTGATACTCCAGCTCTGGGCTTCTCAAACTGCAATGACTATGTCCTGGAGAACATGCACCCATGTGAGGGGAGGTGAAAGGGGTGCTCCTCTGAGAACAGCCCCCTCTGTCCAAAATCCATAGGACCACAGAAGCGGGACCCTGGCCACCATGTTTTTAAGACCTGACTTTGTCATCCTCACCAGAGCTCCCTGGACTAGAGGTAGACCTGTGACCCAGAACCAGTTGCGATTGCAACTCAAGATCTACTAGTCCGCTTTCATGAGTCTGGACATGCCGTATGTAAACTCAGAAGCCATGGTGGTTATTTTCCTACACGTGAACTGAGCAAGAGCAAAGAATGATGTGGAGAGAATCAGAGACAAGAAATAGGAAGCTGGGATTCCAGCCGCTTTTCACTTCCTGGATCCATTTTTTTTTTTCTTTTTCTGAGGCCTGGTGACTGCAGACTCTCCTGTATAACAAGCTTCCTTTGTTCTAATGAATTTCCTTCCCTTTTTTGCTCGCATCTTTCCGGGCTGCTCGTGACCTGGGATTGGTTTCAAATATAGTTAGGATTCCCCTGCTGAATCTAGAGCCCTGCATGATGGCTGCCAATGCAGTTACCCTGGGAGAGGCATGGTATTTTGTAGAACGAAGGGTCACAGAGGTGCCTGCTTATTCGCCTGCCATGGAAGGGGAGGATGACAGCAAGAAACCAATTCTGCCTCTGAAGCAGTTTAGTTTAGGGAATGAGAAGACGAAACACACAGCCATGGAATCCCACCTAGAACCCCCCTAAGGGAAAAACCCCACAAGAAGGCTGCTGGAAGAATCCCACGAGAATCCTCAATTTAGAATGGGATTGCGTCCGGGATCAATGAAAAGCCCCGGATATTCTCAAGGGGCCTTATCATTGGGCTCCCGTACCACCACCCCAGGGGAATTGACGGGTGGAGTAATCAATTAAAACAGCGAACAATTAGTACCCCGCCCCCTGAGGAATAATTAATGGCCGGGAGGAATAATTAATGATTTAAAAGGCAAGCACACACGCTAATCACGCCCATTCTGCCTGGACCAGCTGCCAAGTATACCTGGGACCCGTAATCTGTTATTTTCTCCCATTTCTCTTCTCTTCTCTCATTTCCTTAATAAACTACTACTGGTCTAACTAGACCAGCATGTTCTTAAATTATTTTATGTGACATAGCCAACAACCTAGAGGGAATCCGGTAACACTACCTTCACTGTTTTCTTGAGGCCAGCTCTACCCCTATACAGAAATACAATTTAATTTTAAAACGAGAATGCTAGACTTGAAACATTCATTATGAAATGTTAACATTTGTTAAATCTGGGTGGTCTGAGTGCAGGTGTTTGTGATGGTATTGTCTGTACTTTTCTGTGTTTTTGAAATATTTAATTTTGGAAAAAGAGCATAATCTGATATCGAGGTTATGTTGACTGTGCCTCACATAAAACTAAAATAATAATTTAATAGAAAACAAAATAGAACAGTATAATTCTTTTTTTTTTCTTCAAAATCCCATGTGGATATAAATGCTAGTACTGCCCCATGAGAAATTTTGGCTAAAGAAGATTTTAATGATGTTGTTGTGGCTGGTATGATTTATATGAACATATTAACTTAAGATTTAAGGTTCTCCAGCACAAATAGGATACTGGACCTGATGCCTGATAGGGACAGAAGGTCAAAATGCAGAGCTCAGCCAAGGTTGAAATGAGTAATCAGCCCGGAGATGCTGTGTGGGTAACAACCCCTGGACCAAAAGGCCTGAGGGACTTAAACAGAAACTGGATCCCAGGAGGCAAGATCAAAGCCTGGCTCTGAAGTGGAGATAGTTAAGAGGACCTGAATCAACAAGCAGAGCACTAGGGGTGCGGTCAAGTAAGGTGAGGAGGCCAGCCTTGGGACAGCAAAGGCAAAAGGAAGTAAACTTGTACCTTGGCTGGCCAGACACCAACCAAAGCGATTTGCAGGGTGGGGCAGGCGACAGTGCCCTAGTGCCCCACCTGGGCCAGAGTCTTGGGCAAGGTCAGGCTCCACCCCCTCTGCCCCTCACCCCCATCCTCAGTCAAGGGATTCCACGGCCAAGCTCTATCCATGGCAACCACAAAGCTGGGAGGGGGCCCTGGGCCCATTTTACCTTTCACCATGTCAGAAAGAGGATTTTTGTTGCTATCAGCAAAAGTCTCAGGCTGCGCTGGCAATTTCTATCATTGCTGGAAAATCTGTTTTCTTAAAAATTCAGCTCTACCATCCCTTTCTTTTCCAAAACATTGGAAACGTATGAAAGTTTTATTGCTTTTGAAAACAGGTTTATTGTTTTTGTAAAGATAAACTGTGTTTAATGTAAAAAAAAAAAATTTCAAACAATACGGAAATGGAAAAGGTAGTAAAACTTGCCCAGAACTCTAACTTCCAGAAATAACAACTGTGTGTGTGTGTGTGTGTGTATGTATGTGTGTAGGTTTGGAGCTGAAGGTACCCCAGAAAAAAACAGGTTCTTAAACTTAACCCATACCTGTAGGTATGAACCCATTGCAAATATGACCTTTTCATGAGGTTATTTCAGTTAAGGTGTGGCCCACCTCAACCAGGATGGCTCTTAGTCCTATTACTGAAGTCCTTTAAAAGAGAATGAAATTCAGACAGAGAGAGAAAAAGCCATAGAGGGAGCAGCCAGAAGCTGAACATCAAAGGAACACAGGAGAGAAGGGAGAGACCAGGGAATGCTGCCATGTGCCTTCCCATGTGACAAGCTAAGGACCAGGGATCACTGCAGCCAGCTCCAGAATGCCACAATCTTTGGGAAGAAAGCATCACTATGATGATGCCATGATTTGGACTTTTTTCCTAACCTCAAAACTGTGAGCCATTAAGTTCCCATTATTTAAGCCAAACCATTGCATAGTACTTGCTTGAGCAGCCAAGGAAACTGAAACAGTATCTAAGCACATAGCCTTCTAGACATCTCTTTATGTACATACACATTTTAAAATATGTGTACTATGAACATTTTACAAAAAGTGAGTGAATATCTTGTATTTGTTTTCTAACCTGCATTTTAAATTGAATTTCAATGAACTGAAATTGTCCTCAATATCTTTTAAGTGAAAAAAAAACAAAACAAAAAAACCCCACCAGATCTATGTATCTTTTTTCTTTACTTTTTACAAAAGTTTTAAGCATGTAAAAGAGTAGAAGGGAGAGTACAATGATCAACTCATCACCTACCACATACATTCAACAAATGTTTACATTTTACCATATTTGCTTTATCTACTTCCTAAATATTTCTAAAAAATAAAAACTGTAAATTGCCAATTTATTGAATTTATTGTCAAGTTCAAAAACTTGCTCTGTGTTACTTTTATTTGTAACAACAATTAAAAAACCATTTTATTCTTTGCTTAAATACTTTTTTTAAAAATTTGCCTTGTGGTAACATATATGTAGCATAAATTTTGCCATTCTAGCCAATTTCAAGTGTATAATTCAAAGGCATTAATTACATTCACAATGTGCCACCATTACCACCATCCAATACCAAAACTTTGTCATCAAACTAAACAGAAACTCTATATCCATTAAGCAATAACTCCCCATTCTCCCTGCCCCCAGCCTCTGGCAACTTCTAATCTATTTTTTGCCTCTATGAATTTGCTTATTCTAGATATTTCATATAAGTGGAATCATATAATACTTGTCCATTTCTGTCTGGCTTATTTCACTCAGCATAATGTTTTCAAGGTTCATCCATGTTGTAGTATATATCAGAACTTCATTCCTTTTTTCAGCTGCACAATATACCATTATATGTAAATACCACATTTTATTTATCCATTCATATGTTAATGGACACTTGGGTTGTTTCCATCTCTTGTCCATTTGGAATAATGCTACTATGAATACTGATGTACAAGTATCTGTTTGAGTCCGTTTTCAATTCCTGCGCATGTATACCTAGTAGTGTAATTGCCTGGTTACATGGTAATTTGCATAACTTTTTGAGGAACCTCCAAACTGTTTTCCACAGTGGCTGCACCATTTTACATTCCTATCAGCAATACATGAGGGTTCCTGTTTCTCCACATCTTCATCAACACTCGTTATATTTTTTATAAAAGCCATCCTAGTGAGTATGACTTATTGTCTTAATGTGATTTTGATTTGCATTTCCCTAATGGCTGATGATGTTGAGCATCTTTTCATGTGCTTATTGGTCATTTACAAACCTTCTTTGGAGAAATATCTATTTAAGTTAACTTTGATCACTGTTATGTGGTGATTCAAGTTGTCTTTCTATACAGGTGCTTCCCTTTGCAATCAGCAAGCAATTTGTAGGTGATTCTGTGTGATGGTAGGAATATCCTGTTCCCCAATAAATGTCACCTAATGGTTTTAGGTAAAACCATTTTCTGAATCAATATTTCACTGGGGGTTGGAGATTGATCATTTTCATGTTGTTATTCCTTCTTTATTTTTCAAGTGTCAATCTTTGTTAAAAAAAAGTTTTTCTTCATTCAACTGGGATGATCCACAGTTCCTAATAAAAAAAGCATGGTCAATGTTTAATACTTTCTCCTTATTGATTTTCAAAGTTAGGATTTGATATAATGGTTACCTCTAGTGGTACAGCAAATGAATTCCCTCTCTTCTCTGGAATATCACTCTGAACTCATGAGTTTTTTGTTTATTCTATGTATTGCAATAATTTATAGTCATTATTCTTTTTGATGTTCTAATTGTCCCAAATTCAGTCAGTGGGAGCTCCTTCCAGTTGCTACCTATGGTTTTTTACATGACCCCATTTATCTTTGAGTGGCTCCTAGTTTTCTGGGACAAGAAGATATCCCAGGCTTACCTTCTACTTTCCCACCCCAGATCTGAAATCAGTCATTTCTTTAAGGATTCCTGGTTATAACTAATGGGGAAACAGGATTGAGAAAATCAAGATCTGGACTATAGATGTGCACACTGTCATTGAGATGCCATTGCTTTGGAAACCTTTCAGTGGACAGAGATTCCTATATTTTTTAAAACTCATGAATTCACTTACTATTTGCAATTTAAATTTTGTATTACAGATTCCTCCCTGTTATTTTTGTTTTTATATATGTATCTCCTTTCTCTTAAAATAAAAATTGTGGTTCCTTATGGCATTAGCATCCTACAATACTTTCAAAATGGTAATAGATTCTTATTTCTTGTTCACGTTTACAGAAAAGCCTACAATATACATTGTTGTGCACCTTGCTTTTTTCACTCTCTATTAATATATAGAGATTGTCCTTATTCCATTTTATGACCACATAATATTTTATGGTGTGCAAGTATCATAATTTATTTAACTAGTCTCTTACAGATGAACACTGGGTTTTTCCCAGTCTTTTCACATTACCAAAAAAACACCATTATGAATAACCATGTGAATGTGCTGTTTTGGAGGTGTATGGTTAGGGCTAATTACTAGGTGTGGAACTACTTGATCAAGGGATACAAAGCACTTGTGATTGTGCTAAATATTATCAGATTCTCAAGTATAAATTGTACTATTTTGTACTCCCATAAGCAAAATATGAGTGCCTATTTTCTTTATATAGTCTGACCATGAGCATATAGTCAAACTTTGGATTTGTAGCAATCTGATAACTATTTTTAGATTTTTGGGGGTAAATATAACACGCGTACAATAGACTACATAAATTTAAAGTGTAGAGCTTACAAAATTTTACAAAATGAATAATCCAGATAACCCCCTTCTGGATCAAGATATGGCGACCCAGAAGCCTCCCTGGGCCCCGTCCCTGTCACTACCCTCCCACAAAGGGCAGTGTAGTATTAATTTGCTGCACTCATTATAGTTGGTTGAGCAACTTTCATATTCTTAAAGACCATCTGACTTTCTTTTCCTGTGAACTGTTCATATCTCTGCACATCAGATTTTGTTTTTTCTTCCTGTTTTTTGTATAGCTCATTAACTAGGTTTTTATGTGTGATATAAGTTGCAGATATTTTCTCTCTGCCATTTATTTGCTGACTTTAATTTTTCCTGCAATGCACAGAGTTTAAAATTTTTCAGTCAAATTTTTTTATGGCTTTTGGATTCTGTCATATTTAAGAAGGCTTTAACAACTCCCAGGTAATTCACCCATATCTTCTATTCTTCTTATACGGTTTTATTTGGTTTACATTTAGATGTTTACCTCATTTGGAATTTATTTTTTTAAATATATATTTTAAAAGATTTATTTATTTATTTATCCCCGCCCCCCGCCATTTTGCGCTCGCTGTCTGCTCTTTGTGTTTTCTGTGTCTGCTTGTCTTCTCTTTAGGCAGCACTGGGAACCAATCCTAGGACTTTCTGGAGTGGGTGAGAGGCGCTCAATCTCTTGCGCCACCTCAGCTCCTTGGTCTGCTGCGTCTCTTATTATCTCTCCTCTGTGTCTCTTTTTTTGTTGTTGTTGTGTCATCTTGCTGCACCAGCTCTCCGCGCAGGCCAGCACTTTTGCGCAGGCCAGCACTCCTGCACAGGCCAGCACTCCTATACAGGACAGCACGGCACGCAGGCCAGTACGCTGCTTGGGCCAGCTTGCCACACGAGCTAGCTGGCCTTTCACCAGGAGGCCCTGGGAATCGAACCCTGGACCTCCTATATGGTAGACGGGAGCCCAATCACTTGAGCCACATCCATTTTCCGGAACTTATTTTTTTGTATGGTGTGAGATACGGATCCAAATGCATCTTTTTTTACCAACACAATTTATTAAAGTCCATCTTTTCCCCAGCAATTTGAGATACCACTCTTATATCTACTTTCCAGATGTGCCTTGGTCTATTTCTGACTCTCAGTTTTATTCTATTGGGTTGGTAGTTTATTCATGCACTAGTACCACACTGCTTTAATTACAGAGATTTAATGGTGTGTTTCAGTATCTGGTACAATAAACTGGACCTCACATTGTCATTCTTCTTCCTTTCCAGGAGTTTCCTATGTGTTCAAGCTTTTACATTTTTCCATATGAAATTTAGAATCAACTTATTTAGCTTAAAAAAACATTTTTTGGCATTTCTACTATGGAGTTACATTTATATATTAACTTGGAAAGAACTGGTATCTTCATGATGGTGAATCATCTTGTAAAAAAAAAAGAGAGAGAAAGAGAGACTCTCTTTACATATGTTCAAGTCTCATTTTGTGACTTTTTGTATATTTCAGGAGTGTTTAAAAACTTTCCTATACAGGTTTTGACATTTTCTTTTTAAATTTATTCCTAAGTAGTGTATCTTTTGGTTGTTGTTATTATTTTAAAATGAGATCTTATATTCCATTATAATTATAAATGCTATTGTTTTCCATGTTGATTTTAACTGAAATTTAACTGCTTTCCTGGACACTTTTATTGTTTGAATAAGTTTTATTTTTAAAATCTTTTGGGTTTCCCAGGTATACTGCGTCCTTCTCATAGGCAGGGATAGTTTTTCATGGTTTCTTTTCTAATTTGCATGCCTCATTTTCTATTCTTTGATTATATAGGTTAATGAACTCAAAGCAATATTAAATAGAATGGAGATAATAACTTCCTCACCCCCTTCCTGAGTACAGTGGGAAAGGGGCTAGGGATTCAACCTTAAGTGAATTAAGAACTCTGCAGATTTTTATCATGTGAAGGAAACATTCATCAGTTCTTACTGAATGCTTTTATACAGAATGTATGTTGAACTTTATCAAATAGCCTTCCAGAGAACATGGAGATGATCACATGATTATTTTCTTAGATATTTATGGTTTCCTAAAACTGAATTATCCTTGCATGCCTGGAATAAATCTTACTTGGTCATAATGTGTTTTTTCCAAATATGGCTGTTGGATTCAGTTTGCTGTTTTTTTTTTTTGGTTTTGTTTTGTTTTTTTGTTTTTTTGTGGGTAAAAATCAAATTTTTCACAATACAAACCAATATTTGTAAAATGATATATAAATATATATGCATATATGTGCATTTGCTTACATAAACGTTATTTTTTTTATATATTTTAAAAGATGCTTAGATTACATAAATGTTACACAAAAATTACATGGATTCTTATGTTTCCCACCTCCCACACCTCCCGTAACATCCCACATAAACATCTTCCATTAGTGTGGCACATCATCTGCAATGGATATACACTTCCTGGGGCTTTACCACTAAGCATAGACTATAGTTCACATTGTAGACCACACTCTCTCCCACACAGTTCTGCATTGTATATGCTGATATAAAATGGCCTATATCTATCGTTGTAATGTCAGGATAATTCCCAAGTCCTGAAAAAGCCCCTGCTTTTCCCTTCCCTGCCCCGAAAGTGTCTAGTGGCCACTGGCTCCACCTCACTGTTATAATTCCTTCCATTGCTTGAATCACAATATGTCTACAACAGAATACCATTAAGTCCACTCTAGTCCATAGCTCTTCCCCCAATCCTGAGGAGTCTGGGATGGTGGTATCCACTCCACCTCCAAGTGAGAGGGGGCTTATATCCCATGGATACGGTGGATGGGATTATCCTGCCTGCAGCTGCAGGCTCTCTCCATTCCCTGGGATGGCCGTTGTCCATCATCGTCTCCTCACCAGGTGACTTGGGTGAGTCCATTGAGCTGTAGAGTAGTTGCTGTTTTTGTTTACAATCATTTTAACAAATGCATAATATTTTCCTTGTATGTTACTAGTCCTCTACTCATGATCGCTTAGATTATTTCCATGATTTTGTAAATATTAACAATCCTGAAAATAAACTGGAGATAAGCCCTTTTGCCTTTTGTGTTTATATCCTTATGAAAACCTTATAGACTGGGATTGTGGAATCGAATGAAATTCCCATTTTATATTTTCATAGCTACTACCAACTGCTTCCCAGAAAGAACACTGGAATTTTTAAATGGATATGATGTTTCATTTATTTCTTGGCATAAGGAAAGGTAGTAAATGTTTACCCTATTATGAACAGAAGGGAGAAAACCTTTCCTTAAAGTTTTCTTACTTCAGAATAAGGATTACAAACCCATGTAAAAGGAATTATAAAACTGGTTAGGTCAAGGAATCAAGATTCCCAGTCTACCACTATGAGATGGATGATCATAACTTTTCATTTTTAATCTCTCTATTTCATATGTAAATGGAGACCAAAATTATTATTAATATGGATGGAAAATGATTTGAGATAATGGATATAAAAATTGTTATACAAACAAAAGGAATTATAACTATCATAATAGAGTCTGATAATATTTGTGTTTATAATCATCAGTTAATATATAGCAAGCAAACTAGCTGTTTAACTTGTACACATAAGATTTCATCTACTATGTAACCAAGAAAGACTAATTCATTCAGGTTGGGTGGAGAGATGAAGGGGGAACAAACATGGAATGCTATGATGGATCCCTTGGTAGAAGACCTGGCAGGCATTCTACCTTTCTCCTTTGCCTGCCTCTGAATAGAGAACTGGAAATGTCAGATACTCATTTTCTCTGTCTTTCTTCTAGCTGGGGGTGTGATGGGTCAGAACATCTAATGGGAAGTCTGCAGGAGAGAATGAGCATGCTCTGGTGATTTTTCTCCTATCAAAAAGGAGAGGTGAGTGCCCATCTTACTTTGCTTCCCTCACTTCTTGTCTTAGAACGCATTTGGGTAAAGGCATAATGCTTGGAGCTGAGGCAGCCAAGTTGAAACCATGAGGCAAAAAGTTAGCAAGTAGTAAACCATCTTACAAATATGAACCAACATTCTAACAGTGGCAGAGTGGAAGAATGGAAAACATCCTGGGTCCTTGATGAAACTGTTGAGTCAAACCTAGGAATAGGAATCACAAGAATTCTGAAGTAAAACAATCTTTATAGTTTAAGCCTTTGTTAGTCAGGTTTTTTGACACCTGCAGCTGAAAGTACCTGTAAAGAAATAAATAACAACCATCACTTTACATCGATTCCTCACAACAACTTTATGAAAGTCTGCCATTCTCAGATTTGGCTTATTCTGGAGTCTAAAATACCAATGCATGGCCTGGTCATAGGCCAGTATGACTAGTTACTGCCTTTACAGCCAAGAGGCAACTGTATTTCTGTCCTGAATTAGAAAAGTCAGGGAAAAATTAAAAGTCTAAGACAACTGTTACAGACTGGCAAAACTAGCTGGGGACATGTGACCAAGTTTTTTTGTTGTATGTTTTTTCAACAGATGAGGAACTATCAGGATCAGAGCATAACTAGTTGTAAATAATGCCCAGAAATGGATCAAGATTTGATCTCCTACCAAATCCACTGTAATTCTCAAGCACCAGACTCTTTCTTTCCACAAGGCGAAGGGCTGTTTCTCCCCATCCACACAGAAATGCTTGATATATTAAATTACAGAAAAGGGAGTAGACAAATATCATACTGTGATTACAAAAGGACTTTGGCTTTTATGGAAAAAATTGTTTAATATGCAATAGAATAGATTAGTAATGCATGCCGACTCTGACTCCCCAGAGGAAGAACTGAGCTGAGGTCACTTGCCATTCTGGCATATGCTAAGTTTGAGTTACACCCTAAAGTAATTATGAGCCATAAGAAGAAAAACACTATTTCAAAATTGTCGTGCTAGACACAAACTCATTGTGTAGGCTGATGCCAATCACACATAACAAAAGGAAAATTAAAATTAAATTACTTGAGAATGCAGCCGGAGGAAAAGTAAAATCAAAGAATAATACTGTATGCTATTTAAACAGCTGTAAGATGACAAGCTTCCACTGCTTTGATTCTAGTTCAAAAGAGGAAAAGAACGGCTAGCAAATTGAAGAAATTTATTTTTTCCAAAAATATACCTGAGTAATACTGGCAATGTGTAGGCAGATATTCTTCCATGTCCGATGGAAGAAGAGAGAGAAAACAAAACAAAACACTGTTCATGATACAGCAATTCAAGCTGCCTTTTTTTTAAACCACCACTAAAAGAAATGGCCTCATTAGCCCTGATATAGAAATGTTGCCATGTCACATGGATATTTCTAGGATTAGGTAATGGGGGGTATTAAGGAGAGTGGGAAGGGTACAAAGCTAGGTCCATACAGTCAGCATTATGCTTTTCAGTGAAAATATATCAATTCTCACCCACACTGAAATAAATACATACACCCTTCCATGTAACATGCAAGCAATTAATGGAATTCTAAAACATAAATCTTATTTTTCACTTTCAATGGGATTTGAGATGATACTTCCTATATGAAAAAAAGGAATAATATATGATCAGAAAGATACCTTTTTAGTGAAAAACATAATTATCAAAATAAAAAAATGCAGTGGAGGCAGTGCAAGGCAGACTGGCTATGAAAAAAAAATTAAAAACAAAAAATGAAAACAGTGAATTAGAAGATATTATTCCAGAAATCAGAAAAAAAATATAAATAATGATGAAAATTATTTAATGAAAAGATCAGAGATTTGGAGGAAAGATGTAAGAAGGCCAATGCAAGTAAGTAGAGGGATATTCTACAAGGAACAAAGACAGAAGAAAGAGTGTCAAACCTCCAGAAAGAAATGAAATTTCCCTAGAGCTAGACATAGCCTGAAGATGTTATTAAAGTTCAAAGGTATTAGAAACAACCTATAAAAACTTTGGCAGAAAATAAATTAATAAAACCAAACCAAATCTTTAGTCTGGTACCAGACATCTCTTCTACAACTCTATATGCCATAAAAAGTTTTAAGGACAACCAGCAAGATGGCAGCAGAGTAAGGAGCTCCTAGAGTCAGCTCCTGCTACAGGGCAGTTAGTAATCACCCAGAGTATCTAAAGCACTTGTTTGGGGGCTCCAGGAGACCAGAAGGGCATCCCACAACATCTTTGAAAGAATGGAAGGAGGAAACTGCCTATCTGCAGAGAAGATTTGTGAGTAGAGCACTCCACAACATGGAGGCCAGTGCGCATCTTCCACGGGCAGCGCAAGCCACCTCAGGAGCTATTCCCTGGCTGGAATTGGAAGTTCCATTTCCCAAAAATGGGGATGGAAGAGATGGTTGGGCACCACTTCAACTACTTATTAGTAAATTTGGCGGGCTAAAGTATAATCTTGAGAACAACTGAAGTTTGAACCTGCCCAAGTTGGAAGGAAGCCAGTAGCCACCATTTTAACTCCGCCCCTGGAATGAGGGGAAGTCTGGTTGACTGAAAAATCACAGTGACAGTAGGGACTGGCTTCTTTCCACCCAGATCAGACTGCAGCTCTAGCCAGGCTCCAGCCCCACTTCTGGCAGGGGGGAAGCTGGCAGGACCTGCACCAGCCTCTCCAGGTAACTGCAGGTATATTTGGCCAGCACAGACTGAATAGTCAGACACCTGGGACTGCATTCCTGCACCCCAGTAAGATAGGAAAGGAGCTGTGTTTCCTCAGCCTCTCTGGACAACTGCAGGCAATTTCAACCCACGTCAATTTCAAAGTGATTTGTTAAGTACCTTCTATTCCATCTCCATCCCTCCAACCCCATAAGATAGGCGGGGGCTGGAGTTTCTTCAGCCACTCTGGGAAACTGTAGGCACTTTCAGCCCACACAGACTGGATACTCGGGCACTTGTACTTCCATCCCTGCCCCCCAATAGGATAAGAATGCGGCTGTGTTTCCTCAGCCCCTCTGGGTCTCTGCAGGTGCTTTTGCTCACACAGACTGAACAGTCAGACACCTATAGCTTCATCCCTGCCCCCAAGTAAGGTAGAAGGGGAGCTGTGTTTCCTCAGACTTTCCAGGCAATGGCAGGCACTTTCGGCCTGCATGGCCTGGACTGTTGGGAGCCTGTAGATCCAACTCTTACCCCACAATAGGATAGGAGAGGGCTGGTGTATCCTCAGTCTCTACAGACAATGGCAGGTACTCTCGGCCTACAGCGACTGAACTGTTGGGTGTCAGTGGTTCTGTTCCCACTCTCTAAAGTGTAGAAGGGACAGTACTCCCTCAGCCTCTCAAGACAACTGCAGGCACATTCAGCCCACACAAATTAGATTGTTGGCCAGTCCAGAGGGTCCATCTCCAGCCCTGGTAGGAGGTGGGGGGCAGTGCTATGTCAGTCTACCTGGGCATCTATAGTCATTTTGGACCCACACAGTATAGATTGCTGCCAAAACCAACAGCTCCATCCCCACCCCAGGCAGGGGAGAAAGGGACATGAAGCATCATTTTTTTTCTCTGGGCAACTACAGACTGTCTTGGCTTGCATGACTTGGATTATTACACACAGCTGTTACTCTGTCCCTACCCCTGGCAAAGGAGAAAGGTGAGAGAAGTCTTCGTCAGTTCCCAGGGCAATGTGGGCAGCTTCAGCCTCCACAGCTTAAAGCAACAACTATATACTTGTATACTGCTACACAACCAGCAAGGGAGAAAGGGCAAGAAAGCCCCCAAATAGGAGAGAAACTGCACCCAGAATAAATACATAAGCCAGATGCCAAGACACCAACAAAAAATTACAATCCACACCAAGAAACAGGAAGCTATGCCCCAGTTAAAGGAACAAGGTAAGCCTCCAGATGACATAAAGGAGTTGAGACAACTAATCATAGATGTTCAAACAAAGCTTCTTAATAAATTCAATAAGATGGCTAAAGAGATTAAGGATATTAAGAAGACACTGGGAGAGCACAAAGAAGAATTTGACAACACACAAAGAAAAATAGCAGATCTTATGGGAATGAAAGGCACAATAAATGAAATTAAAAATACACTGGAGTCATATAAAGCAAATTTGAGGAAGCAGAAAAAAGAACTGGTGAGTTTGAAGACATGGCCTCCAAAAGCAAACATACAAAAGAACAGGTAAAGAAAAGAAGGGAAAAAATTGAACAAGGTATCAGGGAACTAAATGACAGCAAGAGACATGCAAATATATATGTCATAGGTGTCCCAAAAGGAGAAGAGGAGGGAAAAATGGCAGAAGGAATATTTGAAGAAATAATGGTAGAAAATTTCCTAACCCTATAGACGGACATAGATTTCCGTGTCCAAGAAGCACAATGGACTCCCATCTGAATAAATCTGAATAGACACATATGAATCAGAATTTCAAATGCCAAAGACAAAGAAAAAATTCTGAGAGCAGCAAGAGAAAAGCAATGCATAACATATAAGGGATACCCAATAAGATTAAAGGCTGATTTCTCATCAGAAACCATGGAGGCAAGAAGACAGCGTTAAGATATATTTAAGACACTGCAAAAGAAACACTGCCAACCAAGAACCTTTTATCTTGTCTTTCAAAGACTGTCTTTCAAAAATGAGAGTGAGTTTAGAAAATTCACAGATAAACAGAAAATGAGAGTGTTTATAACAGAGACCAGCTTTGCAGGAAATACTAAAAGATGTGTATTGAAAAGAAAAGACAGGATAGAGAGGTTTGGAAGAGAGTCTAGAAATGAAGATTATATCAGTAAAAGTAACTGAAAGTGTCAAAAGAGTGGTGAAAATAAAATATGACAGATAAAACTCAAAGGTCAAAATGGGTGTAAAGAGCTGTCTTTACAGTAATAACATTGAATGTTAATGGATTAAACTCCCCTATCAAAAGACACAAACTAGGGGAATGGATAAGAAAATATGAGCCATCTATATGCTGTCTACAAGAGACTCACATAAACCCAAGGATACCAAGAGATGGAAAGTGAAAGGCTGAAAAAAGATATTGTATGCATGCACTAACCAAAAAAAAAAAAAAAAAAAA
>JAQZBX010000382.1:60648-70652 GCA_029593785.1 Cabassous unicinctus | reverse complement strand
AAGGGAGAAATAGATGTCTCTACAATAATAGTTGGAGACTTCAATATACCACTCTCAGCATTGGAAAAAACATCTGAGCAGAGGATAAATAAAGAAACAGAAACCTTGAATAATATGATAAATGGACTAAACCTAATAGACATATACAGAGCACCCCAAAACAGCAGGATATGCATTCTTTTTAAGTGCTCATGGATCTTTCCCTAGGATAGACCATATATTGGGTCTCAAAGCAGATCTCAATAAATTCAACAAGATCAACATTATACAAAGCACTTTCTCCGATCATAATGGAATAAAGTTGGAAGTCAACAAGAGGCAGTAAAAGAGAAAATTCACAAATATATGGAGATTAAACAACACATTCTTAAATATCAATATATCAAAGAAGAAATTTTGAGAGAAATCAATAAATATCTTTTTTATAGATGAAATCCACAAATTTTTATTTTTATTTTATTTTTCTATTTTTTAAAGAATTTATTGAAGTATGTCATTCATACATGAACATACATAAACTACAAGTGTTCAGTAAACATTGTGAACTTACAAACAAACATGCATAACATCATACAGATCTCCCACACATCACCCTCCCCCCCACAAACACCCTGCATTGTTGTGAAACATTTGTTAACAAATAATGAAAGAGCATCATCAAAGTATTACCACTAACTACAGTCCATATCTTCCTCCCCTATACATTTTTTTAAGGATTTGTTTATTTATTTACTTTTATCCATTTTTACAACCCTACCCCCCACCCATTTTTGCAGTTTCTGTGTCCATTCACTGGGCAACTCTCTGTGTCCATTTCTCTGTGTCCATTTCTCTGTGTCCCTCTCTTCTCGTCTTTCTCTTCCTATCTTCACTGGAATTCGATCCTTGGAATCTCCAATGTGGGAGAGAGGCATCCTACCACCTGTGCCACTTAGTTCCTGGTTTTTTGGTTCATCTCATCTTGGCTATTCCTTGTGTCACTCTCCTGTTACATCATCATCTTGCTGCATGGTTCGCAGGGCCTGATGGCACACGCACACATGGGCCCTGGCAGCTCACCCACTCATGGGGCCTGGCGGCTCACCCGTGGATGGGGCCTGATGGCTCACTCTTTTGCGGGGCCTGTTGGCATACCCGCGCATGGGCCTGGCAGCACACATGCACACGGGGCCTGGTGGCCAACCCGCCTTCTATATTTTTCTTTTTTTAATTTTTACTGGGAGGTCCCAGGGATCCAACCCAGGTCCCTCCATATGGGAGACAGATGCCCAACCACCCAAGCCACATCTGTCCCCCTGTCTTAAGGTTGACCAAAGAAACCAAAGTTACAGTCTTTTCCCATACAGGATGTCATATAATAAATCAGGCTTAGTTTATCACCAGCATTCTAAAAACCAGACCTAGAGAGAAAAACTAGGTCTGGGGACACATGCATGGTTTCTAATATAGCGAATGTTTAGCCCACCCTGATTATTATAAAATCAGGTCAACGAGAATATTTGCATAATAAATATCTCAAAAAGAAAGAAAACAAGAACACAACATACCAGAACATATGGGATGCAGTGAAGGCAGTGTTGAGAGGGAAATTCATAGCCCTCAATGCTCGCATTAAAAAAGAAGAAAGAGCTAAAATCAATGACCTAACTACACAGCTGGAGAAACTAGAAAAAGAAGTGCAAACTAATCCCAAAGCAAGTTGAAGGAATGAAATAACAAAAATCAGAGCAGAAATAAATGAAATTGAGAAAAAAAAACAGAGAAAATTAACAAAGTCAAAAGTTAGTTCTTCAAGAAGATTAACAAAATCAACAAACCCTTAGCTAGACTGACAGAGAAAAAAAGAGAGAAGATATAAATAAATGAAATGAAAAATGAAAATGAGAGCATTACTACAGACCCCACAGAAATAAATGAGCTCATAAGAGGATACCATGAATAACAGTACACCAAAAAATGAGACAATGTAGATGAAATGGAAAAATTCCTAGGAATGTTTGAACAGCCTTAACTGACCCTATAAGAAATAGAAATCCTCAAAAAACCAATCACAAGTAAAGAAATTGGAACAGTCATCAAACAACTCCCCAAAATGAAAAGCCCAGGACCAGATGCTTTTATAAGTGAGTTCTACCAAGCATTCAAAAAAGATTTAATACCAATATTACTCAAGCTCTTCCAAAAAATTGTTCAAAAAGGAGCGCTACTGTGATGTTTAGGCTAATGTGTCAACTTGGCCAGGTAATTGTGCCCAGTTGTTTGGTCAAGCAAGCACTAGGCTAATTGTAATACAAAAATATTTATGTACTTTAGTCATCAGTTAGTTTACTGCATAGATGGCTGATTACATCTATAATCAACCAGGGAGATTGCTGTCAGCAATGAGTGATGTTTTATCTAATCAGTTGATTGCCTTAAAAGGAGAAGTGATTTTAGCATTCACAGAGAATTTTCCAGCTTGTCTTTGGACAGCCAACGTTTCCTGGGAACTCATCAAGGAACTTCATCAGAACTTCATCAGAGCCCCTGATTTGCAGCTTGCCTGCAGAATGTGGACTTGTGCATCCCCATGGTCACAGGAGAGAATTTTATAAAATCTCATACTATTTACAGATATCTTCTGTTGGTTCTGTTTCCCTAGAGAACCCTGACTAATAAAGCTACCAAATTCATTCTATGGAGCCAATATCACCCTAATACCAAAGCAAAATAAAGATATTACAAAAAAAGAAAATTACAGACCCATTTCCTTAGTGAATATGGATGCAAAAATCCTCAGCAAAGTACTTGCTAATTGAATCCAACAACAAATTAAAAGAATTATTCGTCATGATCAAGTGGGCTTTATACCACCCACATTAGGGTGGTTCAACACAAGAAAATCAGTCAACATAATACACCACATTCATACATTGAAGAAGAAAAATCACATGATCCTATTGACTGATGCAGAAAAGGCATTTGACAAAATACAGCATCCTTTCTTGATAAAAATACTTATAAAAGATAGGAATTAAAGGAAACTTTCTCAACATGACAAAGGCCACACATGAAAAACCCACAGCTAACACTATACTCAATGGTGAAAGACTGAAAACTTTCCTGCTGAGATCAAGAACAAGACAAGGATGCCCACTGTCACCACTGTTGTTCAACATAGTGGTAGAGGTTCTAGTTAGCGCAATCAAGCAAGAAAAAGAAATAAAAGGCATCTAAATCTGAAAGGAAGAAGCAAAACTTTGGCTATTTGCAGATGATATGATCCTATACCTAGAAAGTCCTGAAAAATCTACAACAATGCTGCTAGAGCTAATAAACAATTTCAGTAGAGTGTCATGAAAAAGATCAATATGCAAAAATCAGTGGTTCTATACATTAGTAATAATGCACAATCTAAGGAGGAAGTCAGAAAAAAATCCATTTATAATAGTGACTAAAAGAATCAAATATTTAGGAATAAACTTAACCAAGGATGTAAAGCACTTGTATTCAGAAAACTACAATGCATTGTTAAAAGAAATTTTTAAAAGACCTAAATAATTGGAAGAACATTCTATACTCATGGATTGGAAGACTAAATACCATTAAGATGTCAATTCTACCCAAATTGATATACAGATTCAATGCAATCCTGATAAAAATTCTACCAGTATTTTTTTAAACAAATGGAAAACACAATTATCAAATGTATTTGGAAGGCTAAGGGTCCTGAATAGCCAGAAACATCTTAAAATGTAAAAGTGAAGTTGGAGGTCTCTCACTTCTGGAGTTTAAATCATATTGCCTAGCTACGATAGTAAAAACAGCATGGTACTGGCATAAATACTAAAGACACACAGACCAATGAAAATGAATTGATCATTCAGAAGCAGGCTCTCACATCTATGGTCACACAATTTTTGACAAGCCTGTCAAAACCACCCATCTTGGGCAGAACAGTCTATTCAACAAATGGTGCTGGTAGGACTGGATATACATAGCCAAAAGAAAAAGGACCCCTATCTTATACCTTACACAAAAATTAACTCATGATGGATCAGAGACCTAAATAGAGAAGCAATAACCATAAAGCTCCTAGAAGAAAATGTAGGGAAATATCTTCAAGACCTGGTAATAGCTGGTGGATTCTTAAACCCTATACCAAAAACACGAGCCACAAAAGAAAACATGGAAAAATGGGACTGCCTCAAACTAAACACTTTTGTAATTCAAAAGATTTCATCAAGAAGGTGAAAATGTAGCCCACTCAATGGAAGAAAATATTTGGAAACAACATATCTGATAAGGGTTTGATTTCCATTCTTCTAAAGAGATCATACAACTCAACAATAAAAGAGCAATCAATACAGTTTTAAAAATGGGCAAAAGATTTAAATAGACATTTCTCCAAAGAACAAATGGCCAAAAAGCAGGTGAAAAATGTTCCAAGTCACTAGCTATTAGGGAAATGCAAATCAAAACAACAATGAGATATCATCTCATACCACATAGAATGGCTATTATTAAAAAAAAACAAAAAAACAGAAAATAATAAGTGCTAGAGAGGATGTGGAGAAATAGGAACATTCCTTCACTGTTGGTGGGATTGTGAAATGGTGCAGCCTCTGTGGAAGAGTTTGAAGGTTCCTCAGGAAGCTAAATATAGAACTGCCATATGATCCAGCAATTCCTCTACTAGGAATATATCCAGAAAAACTGAAAACTGTGACATGAACAGACATCTCCACACTGATGTTCATAGCAACATTATTCACAATTGCCAAAAGATGGAAACAACCCAAGTATCCATCAACCAATGAATGGATAAGCAAAATGTGGTATATACATACAATGGAATACAATGCTGCAGTAAGAAGAAATGAAATTGGGACACCAATGAAAAAATGGATGAATCTTGATGACATTATGCTAAGTGAGGTAAGCCAGACACAAAAGGACAAATAGTGCACGGTCTCATTAATATGAACTAAATACGAAGAATAAATGCATTGAGCTAAAACCTAGAGTATAGGTTAATAGGAGATAAGAGGAGGGCTGAGAAGGACTACTGATGCTTAATGCATGTGGAAGTTTTAATTAACTCAACTGTAAAAGTGTGGAAATGGATAGAGCTGATGGTAACACATTATACTTAGTAACAGCTGGTTTATAAATGCAATTGTGGCTGGAAAGCGTAGTCTAGGGATGCAAATGTTAATTAAAAGAAAGCTAGAGAATAATCTAGGGATTTAATAACAAAGGAACCCAGAGGTGAATGAGAATTGTGGTTGATGGTACAGATGCAAGAGTGTCCTTCTATGAGCTAGAGCAGATGTATGTCACTAATGCAGAGTGGTGGGAATGTGGAGAAGTATGGGAAAAATACAATTGGCATGACCTATGGACTGTGGTGAACAGCAATACTGAAATATTCATGCATCTATGCCAAAGACGTACTGTGTATAATGGGGGAGTGTGTCAAATGTATACTGTGGACCATGGTTGGCAGTAGCAGTCTGATGATATTATCTCATAATCTGTAACAAATGTTCCACCACGGTGTGGTGTGTTGATGAAGGGGTGTTGTATGTGAATTCTAAACATGTGCATGATTGTTTTGTAAGTTCACAACTTCTGTAATAAAAATATATTTTAAAAATAACAATAGGGTGATGTGTGGGGGTGGAATTCACCAAATGTAAGATATGACTAGTTAGTAGTAAGATTTTGATGATATTCTTTCATAATTTGTAACAAATGTCTCACAACAATGCAAGGTGTTGGTGGTGAGTTGATGTATGGGACCCTTGGATGATGTTATGCATGTTTGTTTTCTAAGTTCACAACTTTTACTATACATTTATTGTATACGTATTTTCATGTATGAATGATATACCTCAATAAAATTTAACAAATTTTTAAAAATTACTCGAAAATCTATTATTACACAATGAATTGTAGACACCTGAAAGGCTATCATTCTGTAAAATGGCAGTATGTTGATGATCTCAGTCATTTAAGTATTCAATAGCTACAAATTTATACCACCCAAGTACCCTCTCTAAAGAGAATTACTTGAATAAGTTTTCTAGATGAGTGAAACACGAATCAAAATAAAGGATTTAATAAAAGACCTTGGGACAAAAATATTTAGAAGGTTTTACCAACACACACTATAAAAATTCTTCCGTATTTTAACAGAGGGAAGAGTTGACCTTTTATAGGCTTGATTCATCATGGCGAAAAAAGAAAAGACTACAAACCATCCAAACACTTTAATTCTTTTCAACATATTAAGTGGGACCTAAGCAAATACTTGCACTTTACAAAAGAAACTGTGTTCTTCACATCAGAAAAGTTGATTGCCAAGTTTCATTTTCTTAAATACTCAAGAACTGATTGTGTTAGTGTTCAAAGAAAACAGAATAAGATGTGTTAGCAAATCAAATCTAGCAGACTATTAAAAGAATAATGCATAATGAACAGAGAATTTATTTCAGGAATGCAAAGACGGTTTGATGTTAGGCAATTTGTTAATAAAAATCACTAGGTTGGTGAAGTTAATTATTCAACCTGACTAAAATAAATTCTTTATAAAATAGGATCAGAAAAATACTGAATATGATAAAGAATATCTTTTTTAAACCAACAGCCTGTAGGAGACCTAACTGAAATATGAGAAACATTCACATTAGTGTGAGAATCAAGACAAGAACACAGTAAGTATAGACAAAAGAGTGAAGGGATGGAAAACCTGACCCATGGGACATTCCACCACTATTGATCCACAAGAGGAGGAGGGATTACCAAAAGAGACTGATAAGAAGTGGAAATAAGATAGACAGGATAACAGAAAAGTGTGGCGTTCTGAAAGCCAAGAGAACGAAGCGTATCAAGATGGAGGAAATAACCAACAATAAACTGAGGACTGACAAAAGATCATTTGGGATCACGGCTCTGCGGCGGGTACGGCTGCCTGCGGCTGCGGGTTGGAGCCCAGAGCCCCGCGTGCACGTGTGGAGAAGCCGCGGTACCAACGCGGCGGCGGGAGACATCCCCGCCCCCTCCAAAGATAGAGGGCCGCGCCCGATTCTCGCCTCCGTCACCCGCCCTAGGTGAGGAGGCTGGCTTGTGGTGTTGAGTGGCCGAGCTGAGGGCGCGAAGAGTTCAGGGCGGCGACGACGACGGCGTTGATATCGGTGGTAACGACGGCTTCAGCAGGCTGGGAAGATGAAAGGCCGGATCGGGCTGGGAGATGTGACACCACACAATATTAAAAAGGTGAAGAGTTTAAACCAGGTCATATTTCCAGTCAGATACAATGACGAGTTCTACAAGGATGTGCGGGAGGTTGGCGAGCTAGCAAAACTTGCCTATTTCAATGATATTGCAGTAGGTGCCGTATGCTGTAGGGTGGATCATTCACAGAATCAGAAAAGACTTTACGTCATGACACTAGGATGTCTGGCACCTTGCCGAAGGCTAGCAATAGGAACTAAAATGTTAAATCATGTCTTAAACATCTGTGAAAAAGATGGCACTTTTGACAACATCTATCTGCATGTCCAAATCAGCAATGAGTCGGCAATTGACTTCTACAGGAAGTTTGGCTTTGAGACTAATGAGACAAAGAAGAACTATTTATTATAAGAGGATAGAGCCTGCAGATGCTCATGTGCTGCAGAAAAACCTCAAAGTCCCTTCTGGCCAGAATGCAGATGTGCAAAAAACAGACAACTGAACAAATTACAAATGAACTTTCTTGCACTTGCTTGTCGCCAAATAAAAGAGGCCCATTGATTTTTCCTCTTCTTTCTTTTAAAGCTACCCACTCCCCACCCCCACCCCCCTGTTTCTCTTTCTTTCTTCTATCTTTCCTTCCTTTTCCTCTATAGGTTTTAATACTTTCAAGACTTTAAACATTAATCATGTTTGGATTGTTTTAGTTTTCTGACTTTTTTGAGGTGGTTTCATTGAAGGAAGAAGGTATAGGTATGTTTATTTTCACAGTTAAGATATATGGTCCCAAAATTGGGGTGTTAATTTCAAATTTTTTAGCTAATTTTTTTAAATGTCCTGCTTTCACATTGAAGGGCAGAGCCTACAAAATATTGTATATTTCAAAAGACAAAAAGAAGCTGCAGCAATATCTTGTTCTCTAACTCATGAATAAGTTTGGTGTGTTGTGGTACTCTGGGGTTTTTAAAGACTATTTGTGGGATACTAATCCCTAAACATTGCCTTCACTCCACCTTTAGTCCTTCTTAGCAGTATCTCAGGAGTTGGACCATTATTCTTGTAAGAAATATTTACACTTACTTTTTTTTTTTTTTTAAAGCAATTATTTCCTCTCTTCCTTGCTGGTGGTTATGGGTAGATGGGGCAGGTTGGTTAAGTAGTGTTAATACTTTGATCTCAAGTATTTCAGTTTAACTCCCTTTTGCTAGTGAGTGGGCTGGTTGTTAGCAGGTTTATTTTACCTGCTGATTGTTACTAGTGGCATTAACTTTTAGAGTGTGGGCTGGTGAAATTATTTTAATATCCCACCTACAGCTATGGTCTTTAACTGACCTAAAGAGGTTTGTTCTGATTTATTTTTCCCTCTTGTCCTTTTTCTTCAGTAAATCCAACAGTAGTTTTAGTCAACATTGTTAAAAATGGAGTTTGTATCCTTATAGGTCAAGACTCCTAATTAGACCTAAAGCAGGTGTTTTCTCTTGGACATATTAAAAAGAACTTAAAAAGGAAGTTTAGATGAACTAGTGGCACACACACACACACACACAAAATGCATTTAATATCAGCTAATGCAGGCTGCTAAACCTGTGGCCACTGAGTGTTTGATTATATAGGAAAGAATATCTAGGTAGTATTTTTGAAAATATAGCTGTGCTATTGCTTATCTGTTGGCGAACATCCTAGATTTGATTATGCTCTGTGCCTACAATGTTGAGTTTAAGTATTTGGGGAAGAATGGAATTGTTAAAATATTGCTTCTATTCTTGGAAAAGTAGAAGTCTGGAAGTGTTAATAATGCACGTGTCACTGTGACTTCCTCTATAGACAGAACTGATTTATGCCAGAAAATTTTCTGGCACATAGGCAAGTGGCTTTAATGGGTTGATCAATTTTTGTAAGATGGGAAACATCTGAGAGTCTCTTGGTTTCCTCCTATAGTCCCATCTTCAATATTTATAAATTTTTAGGTTGCCAATACTGATGGCCCATTACAATGTCTCACTAGATTTTTAAAACAGTGCACAGAGTTTGAGTTTTCTGTTTGACTTTAAAAGGAATGTTGATTCGTGTCTATCCTCTTATGTAAAATTCTGGTATAAAAGTCTCATCTCTCCAGATACACTATTTACAAAATGTTTATGCACATTTTATAATCCTAAATTCTTATTTGAGAATGTGAAAGTATAATAGACTTAAATAGTCTAATATATTGAGTGTCAAGAATAATAAAGGAAGGTAGTTGATGAATGAATATATAGGTGTCTAATCTTAAGATAGTAAAAATCTAGAAAGACCACATTTTCTTGATCATCAGTTTCTTAAGCAGTCCAAATTTAAGCTTAGAAGAAATGTTTCACATTAAGCACCTTTAACCTTCATGGATAAGCTTCAACTTGCTCTTGCCAAGAGAAGAGTGCTTGAGTTACAGAAGGCATTACTTTGAAGAATTCATTATTTTGGAAATTTCCAGATATCAAAATAGATTTTGATAGATAAACGAGTTTTCTGAGATGACACTGCCTGTACTTCTATAACCATTTTGCCTGGACTATCTAATCAGTCCTATGAATGTATCCCTAAATGTGGTTATTGAAAACAGAACATATATATATATATATATATATATAATAACATTTATGTAAACAAATGCACATATATGCATATGTATTTATATATCATTTAACAAATATTTGTATATATTGTGAAAAATTTGATTTTTACCCACAATAAAAAAAATCAAAAATAAAAAAATAAATAAATATATAAAAAAAAAGAAAAAAAAAAAA
>JAQZBX010000382.1:0-51586 GCA_029593785.1 Cabassous unicinctus | reverse complement strand
GTTGTCTTTCCCCTTTTTTTGTTTCCCCTGTTACTTTTCCTTTACCAATTTTTTCTACCTACGTTATTTCTTTTCTTTCCTTCACTTTTCTATCTTCTGTTTTCTGTTGATTTTCATTTATTTCACCTCATTTTTTGGTCTTCAGTTGTTGTTTTTTAATTTTTATTTCTCTCTCTCACTCTTTTTTTTTCTCTATTTTCTTTCCTTATTTTTTCCTTTTTCTTTTTTCTTTTCCTCTCCACATCATTCAGGCCTTTTAATTCAATCTACATATTTTTCTCTAATTTGTTCCATGTTACATTTTTTTTCTAAAATTTTTAATCTTATTCCTCCATACTTCTTACGATTTTTTACTCATGTTAATTATTTATCTTCCTAGGTCTTGTATCACTCCTATTTTACCTTTTACTATTATTATTACTGTTTTTTTTTCCTTTTCTTATCTCTTTCCTTTTCCTTGGTCCTAATTTTTTTTCACAAGGGAACATAAATGAAAGCAAGGAAAGAGAATAATAGGAATGAAGTGTCAAAGTGAAACCTTACAACACACAACAACAACAAAATAAAACCCTAGAGTAGAAGGAGAAGCTAACCAACCAAATAAACTCATCAAAATAAACAGATGCTTAGACACCAACCCAAAATTACAAGCCAAACTAATAAAAAGGAAGACATAGCCTAGTCTAATGAACAAACTAAAAAAACAGGAGGAGATGCAGAACGTGGAACAACTAATCAAAGATGTCCAAACAAATATCATGAATCAACTTAATGAAATGAAGGAAGAGATTAAGAATATTAAGAAGACACTGGGAGAACATACCTAAGAAATTGTAAACATACATAAAAATGGATATGATGGTGATGAATGGCACAATGCAAGAAGTCAAAAATACACTGAAAGCATATAACAGCAGATTTGAACAAGCATAGGAAAAAATCAGTGATGTGGAAGATAGTACATCTGAAATCAGACAAATAGTATAACAGGTAGATAAAAAGATAGTCTCTAGCAGAGACTTAGGGACTTGAACGAAAACACAAAACACACAAAGATATATATTATAACTATATCAGAGGAAGAAGAGAAGGGAAAGGGGACAGAAGGAGTGTTGGAGGAAATAATGGCTGAAAACTTCCCAACCCTACTGAGGTACATGGACGTACATGTCCAGGAAGCACAGCACATTCCAACAGTATAAATCTTAATAGGCCTACTCCAAGACATATATTTGTTAAATTGTCCAAAGCTCAAGACAAAGAGAGAATATTGAAAGCAGCAAGAGAAAAGAAACCCATCACATACAAGGGAAGATCAATAAGATTATGTGCTGATTTCTCATCTGAAACCATGGAGGAAAGAAGGCAGTGGTATGACATAGTCAAGATGCTAAAAGAAAAAACTTCCAACCAAGAATTCTCTATTCAGCAAAAAGCTGGCATTCAAAAATGAGGGAGAGTTCAGAATATTCACAGATAAACAGAAATTAAGAGAGTTCGTCAATAAGAAACCTGCACTTCAAGAAATAATAAAGGGAGTTCTCAAGTTGAAAGGAAAAAACAGGATAGAGAGAGTTGGAGGAGAGTGTAAGAATAACTAAAAAGATAAAAAGAGAAATAAAAACATATCACATACATAAACCCAAAAAATGGGCAAGAGATTTGAACAGACACCTCTCCAAAGAAGAAATACAAATGGCTAAAAAGCATATGAAAAGATGGTCAACATCACTAGCTATTAGAGAAATACAAATCAAAAGCACAATGAGATATCATCTTACACCCACTAAACTGGCAACTATTAAAAAACAGAGGACTACAAGTGTTGGAGAGGATGTGGAGGAATGGGAACCCTTATCTACTGCTGGTGGGAATGTAGAATGGTGCAGCCATTGTGGAAGACAGTTTGGTGGTTCCTCAGAAAGCTAACTATAGAACTGCCATATGATCCAGCAATTTCACTGCTGGGTATAATACCCAGAAGAATTGAAAACAAGGACATTATCAAATATGTGCACACCAATGTTCATAGTGGCATTATTCACTATTGCCAAAAGTTGGAAACACCCCAAATGTCCACAACAGATGAATGGATAAACAAATTGTGGTATATATATACAGTGGAATATTACTCAGCTGTAAGAAGGAATGCAGTTATTAACACATGGGGGAATATGGATGAATTTTGAAGACCTTAAGTTGAGTGAAGCAAGCCAGGCACTGAAGGACAAATATTACATGACCTCACTGATATGAAGTAAGCAAATTGAGCAAACTCACAGAGCTAGATTCTGGAAGATAGGTTTACAGGAGACAGAAAGGTAGAAGAATGTTGTGAGCCAATGCCATATGGGCAAAATCTATGATAAGGTGGAAGGATGTAGTTATGCAGTGGATGGGCATGACAGTGGTGGAGTGATATTATTGGGTTGGACAGTGCTGGTGTGTGAGGTGGGGAGGGTGGGGAGGGTGGGTTGGACTGTCCATGGAACAGGGGGGAGGGTTAGGGGAGGGACCAGGTGAACAATGGGGATTTGCGGGTATGTGGTTCAAACTACAATGTTGGGAATGTTATTTTGGCAATATAGCAGGGGAGGGTTACTGGTTTATGGTTTTGGATGTGGGGGGCATTCGGGACAGGGCGCACATAGGGCAGGCTTCTATGGAGTGTGTAAGTGTTCATCTGTCATAGTGTGTTGTATCAGTGGATGGAGACCCACATAATGAGTAGGAAGGTGTTGGACTCCCACCGTAGGGAGTCCTGCTATGTTCTCAAATAGAGGGGCAGGAATCTCTCAAGAGCATAGGCAGTGCCTAATAGGGGAGGACAGGCCAGTATGTCAAGCTCTCAATGCTGGTGCATGTAACTATGCATCTTGTTCTTTAGGGAGTGAAGCTTCGTGGTTGCTGTGGGTCCCAAGGGGAAAGGGAGGGAGGAATAGAATAGATGGAACATGGGGAATTTTCGGGGCAAAGGAACTGTACCACATGATCTTGCAATGACAGATACAGGCCATGTTAAATTTCATCAAAATTTATAAAATTGTAAAGTGCAAAATGTAAACCATAATGTAAATCATTGACCATGGTTAGTAGCAATTTTCAATATTTTGTACATCAATTGTAACAAATGTACCATCCACATGTAAAATGTTATTAATAGGGGAAAGGGGAAAAGGGAGAAGATGTTAGTAGGTATATGGGAATCCCCTATATTCTGTACATGACTTTTCTGTAACCTAAAGCTTCTTTGAAGACAAAATGAAAAAAATAAGACACCGGGGGAATAAACAGAAGAAAATGTCACTGTACATACAACATAACAGATCTTACAGTGATGAAAGACATAATGTCAAAAAAATTTTTAAATTTTATATTTTTAATTATTTTTTATTATTCCAAAAAATTTTAAATATTTTGTATTTTATTTGTTATTTTAAAAACTATCATTATTATTTCATTTTCTTATTAATTGTATTTGGTTATTTTCTTAGTTTCATTTTTGAAGAAGTTTTGGATCACAGAAGGGTTACAACTGTGGCAGGGGAGGATCATGGGTGCAGGGTGTCAGTGATGGGGGATGCATGGAAGGAGGATCACCTGGGGCACATCTATAAGGCATATAAATGTGTTCAAGTGTTCATGGGGCATTGTCACAGTGGGTGGAGATTCATACAATAAATGAAAGAATATCGATTTCCCATCCTGGGGAGCTCTGCGACATTCTCTAATGGGACTGCAAGAATCCCCCAAGTACAGGGGCAGTAACTAGTGAAGGAGGATAGACAATTGATGGGCCCTTGATATTGATGACTTACTTATGAACATAAGTAATTGAAACTTAGCCTAGTATTATAGGGTGCCTAGGAGTTACATCCTAAGAGCTTCTTTGTTGCTCAAATGTGGCCTCTCTCTAAGCTGAACTCAGAATATAACTGCATTGCCTTCTTCCCAGCATGGGACATGACTCCCAGGGATGAGCCTCCCTGGCACCAAGAGATTACTACTAAGCACCAACTAGCAATGCAACTGGAAAAAGACATTGACCAAAAGGGGGAAAGGGTAAAGACAAATGAGTTTATATGGCTAAGAGACTTCGAGGTGATTCGGGAGGTCATTGCAGAGATTACGCTTATGAATGGCTCAGCAGGATCTCATTGACTGCCAAAATAAATATTGCCTCAAATAGCGGAGCCACCCAGACACTACAGGCAGGGCAGACAGCTCAGGAGTTTAGTGCCCTGCCAGTGGGCCCTACTTGGGAATTTATGCTCTCCAGCATGACAGAATTGGACTCAGTTTTGGTTTCCCTACACATGGCTCTTCTGCGCCTTCTACTTGAACCTATAGTTAGTGTTAGAGTTGATAGGTGTATGTCCAACAGACTTAAATATTTGGGCTATCCATGTGCCAGTTGGGCCCTGAATCTCAACAGAGTTGCAACACCTACTTTCCAGTTCATTGAACTCATGAAGGACAACTAACAAGGAGATGATGGAAAATGACCATCCCAAGGAACAGAAAGAGTCTGCAACTGCAAGCAAGTTAGTCCCATCCATCTGCCCCATGTGATCTAAGGCCCTCTCAACTGGAGGTGGAGTAGGCATCACCATCCCAGAATCCTCAGGACTGAGGAATGAATGATGGGCTAGAGTAGACTTATTGGTATTCTAGTATTATTGTAATTCTAGCAATGGAAGAACTTTTATCATTCATGTGGAAGCAGTGGCCACTGGGGGTTCTGAGGGTAGGGAGAGGGAAAAACAGGTGTAATATGTGGACATTTTTGGGACTTAGGACTTGTGCTGAATGACATTGCAATGACAGATAAGCCATTATATATCTTGTCATAACTTACAAAATTGTGCAGGAGAGAGTATAAATTACAATGTAACCTACAATCCATACTTAGTGGCAATGCTTCAAAATGTGTTCATCAATTTTAAGAAATGTACCACATGAAGGATGTTGTTAATGTGGGAAAATGTGGGAAGGATTGGGAGCAGGGCATACGGGAATCCCCTGTATTTTTTATTTAACGTTTATGTAATCTAAGTATCTTTTTTAAAAAATAAAGTGTATTAAAAATAATAATAAAATAAAATCATTATTTTTGTGGGGAGGTGTTGGTACACATGTAATATATTTATTAAATAATACACAGTATAGTGTGTACTTAGTATGATTTTTATTTTGATATAGTATGTTCTGACTGCAGTGGATAACTGTCTGCAAAAAGGTTGGTAAGGAGAGTGGAGATGGTTTTTTGACACTGTGGGTAAACTCAAATTTCTAAATGTTTGCCAAAAATGACCATTTGAACAGATGTTGAACCGAGTTATCAGGTATTGAAATTATGGGAAAGTTGTAAAATATAATTTTGAATAATCCTAAAATTTAATTTAAAGACATGCTGATGTTTAGTTTCATAAAACTATCTGCTGCTACTTCTGAGAAGGGGTCCCTGGTTTTCACCTGACTGGCAAAAGGGTCCATAGAACAAAAAAAGTATAAGAACCCCTGATCTAGGGTATCTAATTTGTTGGTGTGCAGTTCTTTATAGACTCCTCAGAGTCATTTTGTTTTTTATTTCAGTGGAATCAGTGGTAATGTTTCCCATTTCATTTCTGATTTTAGTCATTTGTGTCCTCTTTTTTTCTCATCAGTCTAGCCAAAGGTTTGTCAATTTTATTAATCTTTTCCAAGAAGCAACTTTTGGTTTTGTTGATTCTCTATTGCTCTATTGTTTTTTAATTCTCTATTTAATTTTATCTTCACTGTAATCTTTGTTGTTTTCTTCCTTCTGCTCATTTTGAGTTTACTTTGCTCTTCTTTTCTAATTCTTCCAGTTTTGAAGATAGGTCTCTGATATGAAATCTTTCTTCTTTTGTAATGTAAGCTTTTGAAGCTATAAATTTCCCCTCAAAACTTTAGTTGTACTTTCATTTTCATTTGTCTCAAGATATTTCCTAATTTCCCTTGTGTTTTCCTCTTTAAATCATTGGTTGTTTATGAGTATGTTGTCTAATTTCCACATATTTTTTTAAATTTTTTAAGGATGAGTAAAATAAAAGAAATTATAAAGGAAGAGGAAATAGAAGACTTTTACTGGAATCAGAGAAATATAAGACTATCAGATTTATTCCAGGAAAAACAAATCACTAATTGGTGGAATATTTTCAGATCTCTGGGCACTATTCCCCATGACCACCTCTAACCATCTTTCAGGTCAGAATCAGGAAGAAATTCATCTAGGTTATTGGAGACAATTAAAGATGCTTTCAGAATAGCATGGTGACCCCCTCTGGCTTCCATTTATAAGTTAGCCTCATGCCCCACCAGCCTTCTTCCACTGAGGATTATCTTCTGTGGTACCTTTTCCTCACTGCCCTCTTTGCTTCCCTCTTCTCCTTCCCCATCCCAGCATCTCCCCTAGGAAATTCAGGTTCCCTAGACCTACTAAGTTAAGGCTCTTAATGCAGACTTTATGTGCTTCTAAAAATATCTTCTTCAAGAAAAACTCAATATTGCCCATAAGCATGGCTTATTCTTCGAGGGTCAAGAAGTTGACAAACAGCCAGACACCCTAAACTAATAAAAGAAAATGCTAGCTCCAGTCATCAGAGATCGGGAGAAGGCAGTAAAGGCAGGAGGAGGAGACTTTCTCCTGAAATTCTGGAGGTCAATATTTCCTAAAATGAAAGGCTAATCCATGCAAAACAGTGTTCAAGATCAAATAAGTTTGTTGAAGACTTCTGACTATATCTGCCTCCCCCAACACACATACACATATGCTGAGGATTTACAATGAAAGTTTAGCATGTTACAGTCTCAGAGAAATCCAACAGAAAATAATTTACACTAAAGCGATTAGATGGGTCAAGTAAGGCAGAGCCCATGGGGTAAGGAGGGCGTACTTGCAGGGGTGGGACATCACACCAGTGAAAGATTGGCTCCCTACTGCAACTGAATAATGAGAACCAGTTTTCTCACTGTCTTAGAATGGATACAAAAATAAAAGGGAGAAATCTGGAATGAACCATGTTCTATTGGGTTAGAATTGTAGGCATTAGTATAGATACCTGAATGGATTAGAATTGGAAGTATGTAAATAAATATAGATGGGAATGTGTGTATATGGGTGTGTGTGTGTGTGTACTTAAACCTATATCCCCTTGCTCTGTCCATTGAGAAGCCCTGGGAGCAGGAACATCCAATAGGAATGAGAACACTGAGAACACACTAGATCCTGACATCCAAATATTATTTTGGAACATCTTGTTGTCCTGGAAAGCAAGGAAGCAAGGATGTGCTCAAGGAATAATGGGAACATGCCAAAAGAACACAAAAGCCAACTTGAAGAGGCTCTTGCTGGCCAAATCAGGGACATTTTGAATAATTAAATAAATAATGAGAGCAATAGATTATAATCCATTGAATGAAATGAGAATACTCGAGTCCATTTTGAAAAAAATAAATGAATAAATTGAGAGTTAGATAAAGAAGGGGATATGTACATAGTTTCAAAATATCTCCCTACAAAACCCTTGCTAATTGCTTTTAAAAAGTGCATCGCTTAGTGATGAAACCTGGCAGATACCATGTTAATTAAGTGATCAAAGTGAACCTCAGGATGCAATCAGAAGTTTGCAGTACGGTTGTACTGCAGTTATACAGGAGAATGTCCTTGTTTGTAGAATTACACACTGAAGTATTTGAGGGTGATGACGGTATTGGATAAACATTTTCTTCCCAAATGTATAATGATTAAATTGTCATTGAATCCTTTCTGCACCTAGTTTTTAAGTAAAACAGCCTAAAAATTGTTGAATATCAACATTGTAGGTGTTACTAAAATTAAATCAAAAGATGAATAAAAGGAAGTTCCTAGAAGCTAAGGACTTTGTGATGGAGCCAGAACTAGAAGCCACATTTGCAACCCATGGCTCTCTAACATGGATGCCCATGCTTTCTCCACCATAAGAGCTGTTTTGTTTTTTGTTTTTGTTTTTGTTTTTGTTTGTTTGTTTGTTTCTGTAAAAATAGGCGAAAGAAATGCTCTTCTGTTCTCCAAGATATAAAATGCTCTGGGAAAACTGAGAAATACATGAGTTAATCAAAACTCAAATAAGAATCCACTTGCCCCTCCATATTTTCAACCTTTCATCTGTTACAGGTTTTAAAAATCTTTTCCAACATTTAGAACTGGTAACTTAATAGTCTTTTAAGCTATTGCCCTTAACTTACAGATACATAGTCTCTTAATGCCTCTCTGCTCACTCTACATCAGGTAGCTTCATTAATTGCAACACCCAAGCCCAGCAGTAAGATCTTGAAAGCCCATCAGGGTTCATTCAGTACCTACACTGCTTCTACCAGGTCAAGATTTTAATGTCGACTGAAATATGAAAATAATCTCCTTGCTTTTCCTTCAGTCTTCCAAACATAATACTCATGAGTTTAATCAAGAAGTCAGGAAAGACAGTTGGAACCAGAAAACAAAATAGTATCAATTGCTGAGATTTCCCGTTCTCTGCTAAGGCTTATCTTTTCTCAAGTCTGTAGAATTATTTAATCTTTTCCATCATCTCAGAGAAAAGAGAGCCTGGAAAATCCTAGTCATTCCCAGTAACTATCAGTGGGATTTTCCATAACTATCTTGATGCAAAATAAAAATCTTAAGAAGTTGATCCAATTCTAAAACTTACTTCTCAAATTACTTACAAAAATGAAGAGACAGCCCATCCATATTTCCTTCAAATAACATCTGCTTTCATGGCCAGACTGCTAATACCTGAAATAGGCTCGGGGTTTCTTCCAAAAAACTCTGCAGTTGAAAGCTTACAAATGTATTCAAGTGCTCAATATTCTTTCTACATTGGACTTAGGACCAGAGATGGGACTGTGAGGCAGAACCTTGCCAAGAAATTGGAAAGAAGGGGAATAATTGCCTTTAAAACGTTGAACTGTAAAGTCAACACTTAATGCATTAGGGCAGCAAAATCACTATAAAGGGACAGAAGAGTTTCAAGGCCAGCAAGATGTGGCTGTGACCCTATTAAAGAAAAGTATAATGCACAAATCAAACAAGGTTATATTAATCAATCAAGGAGCCATACAAAAATAAAGATTGCTCAGACTTGGGCAGTATCCACCCAAGCTCTGTTCAGAGTAAGCAGAGTTTTGTCCAGCAGAGTTGGGGTAGCTGACTCACCTACAAGGCACCTCTATTATGAATAGGAACACAACACTTCATCTTAACTTAATCACAATTTCATGATGAAAAATTCAACATTGAGCATGGCCTAGCCTATATTAGGCAATCAGGTAACCATAAGAAGTTTGTCAATGAATTAGAACTGCATATTTCCCCTTGCTCAAATGCTTTGCTCTGTCAATAATCTTCTGATCATAATTTGGCTCCCACATATAGTTCTCCCTATGTAGAGAGAATGCCCTAGTCTTTTGTATCTGAAAATTCTCATCCTCATACCAGTTATACAACTCGCTGAAATATATAGTTTAACGTTTACTCTTGCTCACTACAAACCATGTACTGTTGAACCAAGTTTCTGAGTCTGCAGGCCTGGCAGCAAGTCTTTGGGCCATGGTAATTTCACCAAGATGATGATGAAGGTGGTGGTGATGGGGTAATCACTGCCATGTGCAGAGCATCTTACCTGTGCCAGACAGTGTACTATGTGCTTTATATGTGTGAACTCATTTAATCCCTTCAACAATCAGATGAATTAGGCATTATTAGTCTTCCCATTTTGTAGATGAGAAAACTGAGGCTCAGAAAGCTTTAGCAATTCACCCAAAGACCCACATTAGGGACCTGGATTCAGATCTAGATTTGTCTGATGCTAAAGCTCAATCTCTTACATTTTTACAAAATACTACCTTGGGAGGATAAGCCCTTAACTTTCTCCTGGCCTCTCTTCCCTGCTTCAGCAGTGTGCTCTGGGACATTCTTATCCATCTTCAACAAGACTATTCATCACTACACCACTCACTACTCTACAAGCCTTCACATAAATGCACATAAGAATAACCACCCACCCTTAACTGCTTCCAGAACGCCAAACCCTAGCCAATAAGCATCATCCCTGATGTCATCTGTAGGCAGCCAAAAATGGGGGCTTCCTCCTTGACTCTCCTCTTCCTCACCAGCCCCAGCACACACCATCTAATCATTTACATGTCTTTCAATTAAACTTCTTCAAATTTCCCCTGATGTGTCCACTTCTCACTATTTGCCAATACCCCATTTTTCTACCATAGACTCCTAAGTTGTGTTTTTGTTCTGTTTTTTACATAATCCAACCACAACATTCCATTGTTTAAAAATACTCCAGCGAATTTCTACTCACCTCTTCATAGTCTGTGCTTCTAACCTAACAGTTATTAGCTTGCAGTTCTCAGAATAGACTCAGCTCTGTACACTCCAGGATGGCACACAGACCAGGTCTGAAACATACCTGCATCCACCTAAACCACTCTTCCCTCTACACCTTCCCTGGTCAGCTCAAACAGGTGCTTTGGGATTTGCTCATGTTTCACACTCTCCCGATGCCTAGGATAGTTGCCATCTGAAGTGCTCTCATCACACCCCACCTTATCCCTCATCTTTTTATATGGGAATGTTTTACTTAAGTGACTCCACCTCTAGACTATGACCTTCCTGAAAACCCAGATCCACTTTGTGTAGACACAATGACTGACCTAAATAAAAACTTGTTGAATGAATGGATGAATAAATGAACAAATGGATGAATGAAGGTGAGATTGGGACCATCACAGGTGTCAAAATCTACCCAGCTTCATCAAGTCCCAGTTGTATGATCTTGATAAGCTGAATAATCTCCCTAGACCTCAGATGGTCTGTAAAATGGAAGTACATAAATCTACACTGTTAAGTTGTTATGAGCTCTAAGCTAAATCACATAATGTGTGTGGTGGTTTGGAATGCAGAAGAATCATGTTCTTAAAGCTAACCCATTCCTGTGGGTGTAAATCTATTGTAAGTTGGACCTTTTGATTAGGTTATTTCACTTAAGGCATGGCCTAGGGTGGGTCTGAAACCTCTTAGTGGAGTCCTTTATCAACAGGATGAATACAAAGAGAGAAAGAGAAAGCCACCAAAGGAAGAAGCTAAAAGCAACGGGCACCCAGAAGAGAGAGACTGACCAGCAGACACTGCCATGTGCCTTGCTACATGACAGAGGGACTCCAAGATCACCAACAGCTGCTCTTTGGGGAAGAAAGCATCACCTGATGATGCCTTGATTTGGACAATTTTTTTCCAGTGTAGGAACTGTAAGCTTGTAAACTAATAAATTCTCACTGTTAAAAGCCAACCCATTTTATGGTATCTGCTTTCAGAAGTCTAGCAAACTAAAACAGATTTTGGTACCAGGAGAGTGGGGTACTACTATTGCAGAAACCAAAAATATTTTTCAGAAAAAGTATAATTAGGTAATGAATACAGGCAGAAAGATTTGTAAGGTACTTGGTTAAAAAAAGGGGGGGGGGGAGCCTAGATTGCTTTGAAAAGACTGTTGGTGGAAATATGGATGCTAAAGATACTTCCAGTGAGTCCTTAGAAATGATGAATGTGATGAATGTGTCATTGCAAACTGGAAGAAATCCAACCCTTATTTTAAAATGGCAGAGAACTTGGCAAAATTGAGTCCTGATATAAGATGGGAGACAGAATCTGAAAATGATGCGCTTGGATAATTAGCTGAGGTCATTTCCAAGCTAAATGTGAAAAGGATTGCCTGGTTTCTCCTTGCAGTTTAGAGTAAAATGTGAGAGGAAAGGGATAAGCTGAGAACTGAACTTCTGCACAAAGAAACCAGAATTTGGAAAATTCTGAGCTTCCGGAAAACAAGTCCCAGAGAATGGTGATCCATGTAAGGATTTAACTGAACAAGGAAACAGTCAGCCATTTCAGTGCAAGCCAAGATTGGAAATACAGTTATCCAGAAAGGATCTGCGGAAAGTCCTACTGTCTGATGATTTGGACCTGGGTGTATTACATGCAAAACCAACAAGTTTGTGTGTGTGTGTGTGTGTGTGTGTGTGAGAGAGGGGGGTGGGGAGAGAGAGAGAGAGAGAGAGACCTGTATTAACGGAACCCCTGGCAGCCTGGACTAAAAGGGACAGAAGAGGGACAGACTGAAGGAAAAATCACTTTGAGGGCAAGATCATGGAAGCCGAGTTCTGGACCAAAGGCATCTTTTCAGGCCAAAAGCGTGAACTCACCCATGTGTGTAGAAAAGGTGAGTATGCCCCAGAACTTAGAGAGATTGGGTTAAGTGTTGTTCAGTAAGAGTGTTACCACCCAAATTTTCACAGATGCCTAGGAGACTGGCTAGAGTCTGGCTGCCACCCTGATGCTTGAGGAGGGTGGAGCCTAGAGTCCAGCCATCACCCCGATGCTTAAAGATGTTGGAGAGTTCACCCCAGTGTTTGGGGAGAGCATGGCTGCTGTGCAAGGATGTGCAAAGGGTGGGGGCTGGCTGCTGATCCATTAAGCCCCAAAGACAGAGCATTGTTCCATAGATGACTCTCAGACTTTGAAATCTAATGGAATATTCTCTGAAGAGTTTTGAAATTGTTTGGGACCCCTTGTTTTCCTTCCAATTACTCCCTATGGCAACGGGAATATTTAGCCTATGACTTTCCCTCCATTGTATATTGGAAGCAGATAACTTGTTTTCTAGGTTTCACAGGTCCACAGCCAGAGGGGATTTGTGTCCCAGGATGGACCACACTTATAACTAATTTTGATGAGACTTTGTAGTTAATATTGTTACTGAAATGATTTAAGGCATTTAGGATATTGTGATGGAATGAATGTATTTTGTATTTGGAAAGAACATGTCTTTTTAGGATCCAGAAGGTGGATTGTGATAGTTTGGAACTGTATGTACCCCAGAAAATCATGTTCTTTAAACCAATCCATTCTTGTTGTAAACTTATTGTAAGTAAGACCTTTTGATTAGGTTATTTCACTTAAGGCATGGCCCAGGGTAGGTCTTAAATCTCTTACTGGAGTCCTTTATAAATAGGATGAATACAAAGAGAGAAAAAGAAAGCCACCAAAGCAAGAAGGTGGAAGCGGTGAAACCCAGAAGAGAGGAGAGAGACCAGCAGGCACTGCCATGTGCCTTGCCATGTGACTGAGGAGTCCAGGATCACCGGCAGCTGTTCTTTGGAGAGAAAGCATTGCCTGACGATGCCTTGATTTGGACATTTTTCTCAGCCTCAAAAATGTAAGTTTATAAGCGAATAAATTCCCACTGTGAAAAGCCAACCCATTTTATGGTATCAGCTTTAGCAAACTAAAATAGTGAGTAATGTCCTCAGCACCATGCCTAGTGTATAATCAGCATGCAAACATTGGTAGTTGTTATTACTACTCTTTCCTTCAGGACCCAGATGAAAATATTCATCTTCTTATAAGACTTTGCAGATCTTCACAGTCCAGGAGGACTGCTCCTGGGGTCTTCCTGAGCACACATGACTATATCTCAATGCATTTCTTGCACTCTTGAATATATTGTGTTGAACATTCTGCTACTTCCATTCTTTCTTTAACATGTCTAATAGTCTGACAAATGCGTTTAGATGAAATGGTATTTATCAAGATTCATTTTGTTCTAGCAACTTTAATGGTGCTCTTTTGCCACAGATCTCATTGCCCCATTGGAGCCTTGGGCCATGGACAATGGTATTGCATCTCCTAAGGATGCAAATGCTATAAACAGAAGTCAGCATGACCATGGAGGAACACAGCAGGAGGGTGTTGGAAGGAAGACAAGTGATGATCCCAAAATAGAAATCAGGTCTTAAAGGAGCAAGAAACAACATGATGTCTCAGAAAGAGGTGTGACTTCTGCCACACAGGTGCAAAGAGGTGAATTATCAGACCAGTGGTTAAAAAATTATAGCATAGCTACTCCAAAGGATGTTTCTGACACCCCTTTCCCCATCCTCCAACACCTCCCACCCCCATTAAAAATAGGTAGGGGGTGAACTATTAAATAGGAAGATAAGATCATGTAAGAGACCATGCTAAGTGAAAAAGAATACAGGTAATGCATGCTCTTTGATCACAAGATGTAAAACTTTCTTATAAAAACCTGAAGGGAGTAGACAAAAATTTTAATAGTTGTAACAAGAAAATGGGTTTGTGGGAGATCTATTTGCTTTTGCCTATTCCCCATACTTCTTGTAGAGTTGTAAAATTCTTTTATAAAGTAAGAAAAAAAATGCAATTCTTGAAAGAAAAAAAAAGCATATCCTGTGCACCTCCCTTACAGAAGGCTCCTGCAAGGGAGGAGATAATGCAGAAGACACGCCCTGGGCTGAAGGGGGTTCCTAGCACCGCATCTCTGACTCAGCAGTGTGGGGAGACTTGGCAAACTTGGGCCTGGGGGCACCCGAAAACGCGATGCCTCCTCTCCCTACCCCGGACCCGATTCTTTATGGGCCATGGCTCCGTTGGGATTAAGGAGTGCACGCCTGCAGGCCGCCCCAGGAGGGCCTAGTCCTCCTCTCCAGCTCCGACCCTGCTGTCCCTAGGCGGACCCGCCTTGCTAGGATTCTCTTTAGAAGGGGGCAGCTGCGAAGCACCTTGACGCCCATGAGGGCTGGGCCTAGAATTGAGAGCTCAGCGCAGACCCCCAGGGCCCTCGCCTTGCCCATCCCGGCTGCCCGCCGCGAGCCCCAGCGTACCTCTTGCAGGGGATGAGCGCCTTCCTCTCATCCAGTACCCGCACGCGCTGGTTGAGCCCGTCGTAGGAGAGCAGGGCGCGGCTGTTGAGGCCGCTGCTCTTTCGGTACAAAACCTGGCGGCCCTCCCACTGCTGCGGCGCCTGGCACGGGTGCGACACCCCTGGGGAGCCCCCGGCCCGCGGCGCCGCCAACCCCTGGCCACAGAAGCCGCAGAGGCCGCCCAGCGCCCACACCCACAGGCCGCCCAGCAGCCAGGCCCCCCGGGCCCCCCAGGCCACGCGGGTGGAAGCTTGCGCTGGCATCGCTGTTCACCGTCCCCGAGGCACCCTGGGAGTGAGCCTGAGCCCAAGGGGGCGCCGAGGCGCGTGGGCACAGCGTGGGCCGGCGTGGGAGGCGGCGCCGGGCTCCCCAGTCCGGGGATGTGGTCTGAAGAAAGTTGTTTCCTGTCCTCGCGGCGGCCTCTGCAGCTGTGGAGATCAGGGCACACGAAGGCAGGGAGCCAGGACCAGCGGCCTGGGAAGCCTCCAGCAAATCGCGCAGGAGCTGTTACTGCCTCGGCCGCTGCCTACAGCAGCTCCTTTTCCCTTGCTCTCTGCTGCCAACAGGAAATGCAGTGGCAGTGGTGCCACTTGCATCTTGAAGGGCATACGCATTTTAAAGGGGGAGGCGGGGAGGGTGTGCCGAGAGGGAAATGTTTCTCAGAGAACTGCAGTGTTCAGGAGGTAATCTCACACTGGGGACAATTTCAAGGTCAAGATCAGGAAAGCAATATTGCCTCACTTGCACTTCCTCTGCCCCCAAATACTTTTCCACTCCTTAAAATTGCAATCTCCTGCCTCCAAATTTAAAGTGGAAAGAAGGGGCCCTTCCTGAAAAATGATATAAGCTATTCATTATGGCTATTCCCAGCCACCAATCTTAGTATAGAGTCTAGGGGACCAGGAATTTGCCCTTGCCCTTGAGTCTAGGGCTCAGAGACCTTGTCTGAAAGCCTATACTTCCAGTAAGACTGCTCCCCTCTCCTGGAGTTTGTTGTTGTTGTTGTTTGTTTTTTGTGGGGTTTTTTTTTGGCGGGGTGGGGGGTGGGGGGATTGAGGTTAGTATCTTCAAGAACAAATTTACTTGGGTTTGTGCATGTGCAATGTTAAGATCTATATTGAGTAAAGAAAAATAAGGCAACTTTTTAAAAATGACCATTGCTTTCCAAGTTGACACAGATTTCGACTCAGAGGAAGAGAACGAGGTTTCTGGTTTGGGACACTGGGAGTTCAGTCCTGAGTGAGGAAAGAAGTTTAGGGTTGGTTGAGTTTGAGATGACTGTGGGATATTCAGGTGGATATTCATGCCCAGAAACCAGGAAAGAAATGTGGACTGGAGATCTGGATTTGGAAGGCATGGGTGGTAACAGGAGCCAAACCATCACAGTGGAGCAATGGTTTTCCACTAGTGGCAATTCTGCACCCCAGGGGACTTTTGGCCATATCTGGAGATATTGGAGGGGAGGGGAGACATTTAGTGAGCAGAGGCCAGGGATGCTGCTAAATTTACTACAATGCACAGGATGGCCACACACAACAAAGAATTATCCAGTCCTAAATGTCAGTGGTGCCAAGGTTGAAAAACCTTGGAGTGGGTGAGTGTGGAGAGTGAGAAGAGGGCTGAGGATGAAGCCCAAGAGAATTCCAGACATTTAAGGGATGGACAGAGAAGCAGGCACTTGAGGGGACTGAAAGAGAGTGGCCAGAAAGAAGCTACTGACCTGGGGAACTTCCTCAGCTACGCAAACTTTGGTTTGGGGGTCACGGATAGAATGCATGAGGATGGGAGACTGGTTGACAGTCTCCTAATTAATCCCTTCCTGGTGTGCCCCCCCACACCCATGGGAACACTGGGGACAGACTACCAGTGGACCTAATGGGGTAAGAAAAGAGCTTTATGAAGAAGGGATTTTTAACTTCTCTCTATCCTTTCTTAAAGGACATGCAATCAGAGAAGATCAGAGAAGCACACAAGTTGTGACTTGGTACTTGGACAGTTAAACTAAAGCAGCAGGTCCAAATAGGCTACAGACGTTTGAGCCCTCTCAAGTTTGCCCTCCTCAACAAACTCATATGAAAGGGATGGGTATTTCCACTTTACCCAAACAGTATTTTCTCCCCTTATAGGAACTCAGGCTGACAATCTATTACTAAGTGAAGGGTTTAGACTCATTGGATTTAACTGCTGGAAATGGTTTGAAATGTCATCTGGGCTACCCCCTTGTTTGATATTGCACTTGCCTAGTTTGGCATATTTAGAGCTTGAGATCGGGTTCTGTAGAAAACCAGAATATCTCCCTCGTTGGGCTGGCTGTATTTGGATGCCCTGGGCTTTCCCTAAATGGGACCTGCATCCTTGGGTGAATCCTGAAATGTTTTTGTCTCATTTCTCCTTCTCACTCATAGTTATACCATGCTTAACTCATGTTCCCTAAAAAAAATAAGATAATGCATTTAAAGTGTTTAGTACCATGCCTAGCCCATTGTAAATACTCAATAAATGTCAGATGCTTTTTTTGTTTCTTGGGTTATTTCAACCCACAGTCCTAGTCAGGGTCAAAACTAATTTCTGTGGGTCTAAGCTTTGGAGAGATAAATCTGCCTGCCACATTTCCAATGAAACCATGATTTTAAAAGATTAACATTCAGAAAACATTCTTCCTTATTGCTAATGCCCTAGGAAAATATCATATATCTGAAATCTTACTGCATGAAGATTGATGTACACTGTAACAATAAAGCCTCCCTTTTCTGGGGAGAGCTGAGCCAGCAATTGGTTTTACTACCTCTTCTCAATAAAAGTAAGAGAAAAGAGAAAAAAACATACATACTTGCTTTCTGTGGTACGCAGCTTCTTACTCAGTTCAAATAACAGTCTCCATGCTCATCCAAAAATCAGATTTTAGTCTGCTGGATTGCAAATCTCTTGACATGATGGACAGAAAAAAAAAATTGATTAGGCTTCCCAATTTTTTTTATCCTTCTGGGTTCCATTTATGTTGGAGAAAGGATTAGGGAGTTAGAAGAAGGGGAAATGCTGGTAGATGGAAAACATTTTTCAAACTAGAAGATGCTATTGCGCCTTCAGAGAATTCTGTTAAATTCCTGGAGCAGGTACAAACCAAGTGCCATTCTGAAAGATCATGAGCCACAACTAACTACAAACTACCCACAATAACAACAAAAACAAACTCCACACAACTTGGGGCGGGGATGGGGGTGATTTATATAATGTGTCCATCCTGTCCCCAAGTTTGCTGCACTCTCCCTGGACCCCACACAATATTCTCATTACTCAGTGTTACTCATGCCCCCTGCTGGAGAAAGCAAACATGCGTCATAATTAAAGGGCAGCAGAAGTTTCCGTTTTCCTCCAACTTTACTTTTGGGGAACCTACAAGGCAGAAAGGCGCAAAGTTCAACTTTGACTCAAAAGAGCGTCTTCCTCTCCCTTGAAATCCTCTCTTGCGCCCTCTTGGAGCCGGCGTCCAAAACAATTGCCAGGGGCTCTTTTTCTGGGTCCGAAGTAAAAGCACTGGCCAGACTAAAAAGGAGGGACTTTGGGGGAATGCAGGATTCCAGCCCTGGGCTGCGGCCGGGAGGAGATGATGTAACCACTTCTGCAAAGAGGGTTGGGGGTGGAGCAGCCGAGAGGGAGCCCGCGCCGCGCCTGCAGCTGCCAAGGGAGCGTTCCGAGCCCACGTCAGGGGAGGTGTCGGGATAAATAGGGTCTCGCAATGGCCGTGGCTGGCTGCGCCTCGAGCTCCGGGGTTCACGACCAGAGCTGCCCAGGCGGGTTCGCGCCCTGGAGGGTTGGCGCCGCTCCTGCTCCGTGCGCGGGACGGCGGATATACACGGCCGGACCCTGGGGCATTGCATTGCTACCTACAGAAGTTTGGAAAGAGCACCTCTTCTGTGCCCCGAAGGACTTCCACCGCGGAGAAGCGAGACTCAAAAGCTAGGGAGGCGGGAGAAGAGCCTTTTCTGCCTGCGGGGGTCGCAGCGCGGGTTGACAGTACCATGTTCCTCTCCATCCTGGCCGCATTTTGTCTGTGGCTGCGCCTGGCGCTGGGCGTGCGCGGCGCGCCCTGCGAGGCGGTGCGCATTCCCATGTGTCGGCACATGCCCTGGAACATAACGCGGATGCCTAACCACCTGCACCACAGCACGCAGGAGAACGCTATCTTGGCCATCGAGCAGTACGAGGAGCTGGTGGACGTGAACTGCAGCGCCGTGCTGCGCTTCTTCCTCTGCGCTATGTACGCGCCCATCTGCACCCTGGAGTTCCTGCACGACCCCATCAAGCCCTGCAAGTCGGTGTGCGAGCGCGCGCGCGACGACTGCGAGCCGCTTATGAAGAGGTACAACCACAGCTGGCCCGAGAGCCTGGCCTGCGACGAGCTGCCTGTCTACGACCGCGGCGTATGCATCTCGCCAGAGGCCATCGTCACTGACCTCCCGGAGGGTGAGGCCTGGGGAGGGAAGGAAGGGACTGAGGAGGAACCCAAGGCTGTGGAAGGCCTCCTGAAAACCAGGCGGCCACACCTACGGCTGCCAGCGGATGGTCAGACTCTGTCCTGCTTGCAAGGGTTGGAGGAGGTGGAAAGGGGTGGGAGTGGGTGGGAGAAGACTTTGTTTCTGGAAGTGTGTGGTTTCCCCAAAGGAATTTCGGGAGCTGAGGACGAGGACCTTGTCCCATAAAGAAAGAATAAATAAGTAAGAGAAAGTTTTGCTTACAAAGGGAGACATTGGGGATATTTCCATTTGCAACGATAATAGAAATAATAGCTGCAGCAGCGAACACGTATATAGTGCTTAATATGTGTCTGATTCAGTGTTAAGCACTTTACATATATTAACTCACTTATTCCTTAAAATACTCCCATTAGGCAGGTGCTAATACTCTCTCCATTTGGTGCTATTTCTTGAAAGTGCTTTCTGAAAAAGCAGTGACAGTCATCACTCCCCGCCAGAGCGGATGTGTAAATTTAGTCGCCGTCGCCCTGGAACGTTGTGATGTCTAGTTTACGGTCGTGCACTAGGCGTGGCAATGACTATCTGTGGCAACATCGTTAACTTGATCTCAGCTTCCACTCCCTTCTTTTCTCTTTGGTTGTTTTCCTGCTTTTCTTGGAAGAAGGAGCAGACTTAAATCCACTGCTCAGAATGAAACCTAAGAATATTTTTTACCTTCTTTTATCCAGGCTTTCCCTGACCCAGATGGGGATTTGGAAATATATTTGTTATGTTAATAAGTGTAAACTGTCACCTTGGGAAAAAATCAACATTTAGAAAGGGGATTTGGGGAAGGGGTGACAGAATTGCACAGTGTGGCTGTCTATATCAGCCAGGATGAATGGATGTGCATTCAGTCAGGTTGGGTGGGCAGAATCTACCCCCAAGGTATCCTGTTCTAAGCTCTGGGATACAGATATGAAAGAGGTAGTTGACAATCACATGATATAGTTGCTATTTATTATCATTTTGTTTGTGATATTGTTAGTTGATGTCTTCAGATGGTTCCTTATTCCAGTTGGGTGAACAGGCCAAACCACTGACCCCACCCATGTGGCCCTGTGTGTATTTCAGACGTTAAGTGGATAGACATTACTCCAGACATGATGGTACAGGAAAGGCCTCTTGACATTGACTGTAAACGCCTAAGCCCCGGTGAGTTCTTAGCTCCTCAAGCCTCCCTCTCCTTCTTCCTCCCCCAAAGTGATTTCCACACCCTTTTCCAATTTTTTTTGCCTCACTTTTGTCTTCTTTAGACCGGTGCAAATGCAAAAAAGTGAAGCCAACTCTGGCAACATATCTGAACAAAAACTACAGCTATGGTAAGTCATTTGATGAAGCCGTTCACTTTTGAGACTGTAGGCACTAAGCCGGGCCATACAGATGGTCAACATCAGTAACATTTTAGACCTTTTTGGCCTTGCAATTTACTCCCCACATAGGTGCAGTAAAGAAAGACTAATAACAAGAATTCTATTGCAGTGATATTTCAATGGCAACATTTTATGCTTTGTAGAAAGCTTGTGGAGCTTACATCGAAATAAATCTTGCTTTTTTGTTAAAAAAAAAATCCAGACTTACAATCGAGTTGTTGCTGCTAAAGCCAGGTGCTAATCACGAAGTAAAGAAGAGAGTTGGTGACTTTTCTAGTTAATTGTGTGGGTTCTGGATGGCACAATGGCAACAAGTCTACAAACTTTCTTTATTCTGAGTAAATCTAGTAAAAACAGAGTAAATTACCCAGAGGAGAAGAGTGCTGTGGATGAGATTAAATGTTTGGTGCCATGACCTTCCTTGTCTTGGTGAGAAGGCACTGCTCAGCCAGCATGGAGCACCCATATGCTTGCTTCCTAAGATTTCGTTCCGGGATGGTGAGGGCCATTCAGGTGACTGATGCATATGTTTGGTTATCTGAGGCCCAGAAAATTAAACCCTGCCTATGTATCTTTTTACTTACAAACAGCTATAAATATTTAACACCTGAAAGAAATTGTGGGGGAACGTGTTACTCATAAAACCCTATGGCTTCAATAGTTTAAATGCCCTCTTCTCTCTTACTTGAAGGACATTTTCAGTACTTTCTACAGAGACTAAGTCAGATATTTTCAATGTTTTAGATAAATATAATTCTCCTATTGTCATTTGAAAGTAAGTTTAATTAAAACTATCTTCTTTTAAATTATCTGTTTGAGCTTTTTATATTTCATTGCATCTCAAATTATTCCTGTGGAGGTAACAGAAAACTGTTTTGGGGAAAATGTTCACTTCATGTGCTAACTTAGTTTTCCATATTTCAAATAATCAATAAGAAACTTTAGATTCTATATCACAAATGAAAGTAGGAAGATCACTGCAGTATGCAAATCTGAAACAATAACCTCTTATTGGCACTGTCAGATTTGAGAACCACTTACAGCTTATGTGGGTAATCTAACCAAAATTAAAAATACACTAGTTTTTCCTATTGGTTTTTAAAAAACATCTTCTATGTAGATATTGTCTTTGATCACCTTAGTCCATCATCTACCAAGGTCCAACCTCAGTTACTAACAACAGTTTCACTTTCATGCTGTTTTCTGGGGTGTCATTGTCCTGGAACTACTTTGACAACAAAACCATTTTCTGTTCAAGGCCTGTGGCTCCTTTGTAAACCAGCTTCCTAGGATGCAATTTAAGACAGATCCATATTAAGCTGCTTACACCTCCATGGAAAGGAGTAATAGCAAGAGGCCAAAGAAAAGTGATCATAAACAGTGACATTGCCAACCATCTGTAATAACAGCTTCCCCCCCCCACCTCCGCTCACCACTGGCCTCATTTTGCTGGCCTGGGAAATTAAAGGATTGAGCACAGGAATCCCCAAAGACTCTTTCCTGTTTGAAAATGTTATGATTCTAATATCTTCTTTGGTAAAAAGAGGAAATTCAAACCTTGTAGTGGTTGAGCCATATATATTTTAGGTGGCTTCTGAAACTGAGAATAGCTCTCTCACTTCAAATCATGAACAAGGTACAGTATGCACAAATAAGTATATGTTTCTGTGAAATTTGTCTTGGTATTTTATGGAATTAAATTTCTTGATATATTTTTGGCAAAAAGCTAATTTTGGAATTATAGGATGTTAGGGATGAGAGGGCGCCATGGGATCCTCTATTGAAATTCTATCTGCAGCCCATTGAGGAGTAGTCACGCACCCAGAAGCAGAACCCAGGCGAAATATGCTTGTCAATTTGCTTTGACATATTGCAGTGTGATTCAGAAATTTTAAAACAATCTTGGCCAGATGGGAGGCCTTACATTTAGGATATGATTGTGTGGGCTCTTTGCCTTCACTTGGGCTGTTTGGACATGACCATAATTACAGGAGTGATTCTTCCAGAGAGGCTTGGGAGTTGAAGTAAACACACCATCCCTAGTTTTCATCCAAAGGCTTCAAAAACACATCTATCAATTTTTTAAATTGCAGTGATCCATGCCAAAATAAAAGCCGTGCAGCGGAGTGGCTGTAATGAAGTCACAACTGTGGTGGATGTGAAGGAAATCTTCAAAGCCTCATCACCCATCCCTCGAACGCAAGTACCGCTCATTACGAATTCTTCCTGCCAGTGTCCACACATTCTGCCCCACCAAGATGTTCTCATCATGTGTTACGAGTGGCGCTCCAGGTAGGCACGAAGGGGCAGAAGAAATGCACACTTTTTATGAAAACATGAGTCCACTTAGCATTCGTGGTTTTTAAAAAAAATACATTGCCAGTAATGGTTGAGAAAAAGAAGTCACGTTAATAGATGCCTCTGTTGGGATATCGTGTATCCCAAGTATTATCAATTAGTTACTCATAGAATTAAAAAAAATAGAAATATGAGTATTTGAATAGAAACTTCAAAAATCAACTTCAATATTCTATATATTATATTATATTATATATTATATTATATTCTATAATAATATTCTATTATTAAGTGACTTCAAAAATTATAGGCAAAGGGTTAATAATAGGGAAAAGTGTGAGGGGTATATGAAAACTATTTTCTGAATGATTTATTTGTAAACCTACAACCTCTCTAATAAAAAATTATTTAAAAAACATGTAGAGCAGGTAAATTATACTTTGAATAAACAATTCTTTTCAAATCATTCTTAGCAGGGTAAATACTGAATTTTGCTTTTTTTAAAGGTACGAAGGGGCAGAAGAAAGGCACATTTTTTTATGCATTACTCAAATACTTTACACATCAAGTAAAGATGGCCATTTGTGGCCACAGTTCCACATATCCCTTATCTACACTTAGTTTGTAGTATTTGGTTGACAGTGCATTATGCACATGTACACACCTTCACACACATACACACATCTCTCTAGCTGGGAGCGTTTGTCTATCCACATCTCTTTCCTTGGAACTTTTTTACACATCTGTACATTCCTAATAAGATAAGTCAAACTCTTCAGCCCAGGTTCCAGGGCCCCATTCACTTGCTGCAATAAACTTCAGCAGTTTTACTCATTTTTTGTAACAAGTCCCCCCATGGATTTTCTGCCATTAATATTTATCTGTTTATTCTGGATTTGCGCAAGACTCTCTTAAAAATATAAAATAAAAAAAGAAAGAAAAAGAATTTTGAAACTGACTCCACTTGGATCATTTCTTATGCTGCCAGAACTTGGGTATCTTCCTCATACTATGTATACCATCTCGTGCTCTTGGTTTTAGATGCATTCTTCTCTTTATATCTTATCTCTCTGAAGTAGCTATCACTGCCTCTGGGCTGGTCTCTTAATGGTGTTTGTATCTGCTGCAGTACTAAACCCAATCCTGGAGATGCACCAGGCTGCTAGTCATTAAATTCTATTAAGATAGGTGAATGGATTATAAATAAATTCAACAGCAGATTTCATGTCATTCTTCCCAAGTTAGTTTGTAAGTTTAATGCAATTCTGATCAAAGTCCCAGTAAAATTTTTTTAGGCTATTGGGAGTAATGTCTTCACAAATTATACTAATGATCATTTGGAAGGATAACCTGGAAGGGCTTATAAAGGATATTTTGAAAATAAGAAGGATGAAAGGAAATCTTCCCTGTGAGAAATGCAAAACTAGCATAAAGCTACAATTGTTAAAAATATAGTGCAAGAATAGTCATATAGATAAATCAGAAGAAAAAATTTTGAAACAGATTGAAATGCATATAAAAGTTCTTATTATATTATGGAAATACTGCAAATCAATAAGAAATGTTTATATTATACAATAAATGATGGAAGTTTTTTATTTTAAAAATAGTGCATATTTTCACATCATGACTGTAAAATAACTTTTCAATAAATTAAAGAGATTAATATTTTAAAAATATAATCAAAGAAGACAAAATTAGACAAACAAATGTGTTTGAATGGCAAAATACATTATATAGAAATATTGTAAGAAACTACAAGGGAAAGATGAATATATATATATATATATATTTGACCACATAATATTGCATACATAAAGATTACAAATAAAACATAAAGGCAAATAAAAACTGAGAAAAACACTTGCAACAGACATTACAAAGAAATAATAATCTTACTTTATGAGGAGTTTGTATATACATATAGAAATATGTGTATATAAATCTATACAATTTCCAGAAGAAGAAATACAAATAGTAAGTAAACATTAAAAAATATTTATACCTTTAATATGCAAATTCAAATAAAATCTTCATTCCATTTTTACTTAATTCTTAATGTTGTTGAATTGGATGAAATTCAACCATATTACAAACAATTTGGCACTATGTGTTGAAAAATCTAAAAAACAAAACAACAACAACAACAACAAAATACTCTTTATCCCAGTAATTCTACTTTCAGATATCTTTCTCAAGGAAATAAAAAGCCAATGGACACTAGTATCTATACAAAGATATTGAAAAAAATGAGAAAAAAAAAGCATATTGAATACAACAGTGGTAATAATAACATATGGTTATTAAACTTATATTTTTTAATAGTTTTTCCTTATATCCAAAGATGCATATAATATAATGATAAAAACATGAACAATATGATCTAAATATACAGTATGGTAAAAATATATATATATAGGTACAAGGAAAAATGAAAAAAAATACCATCAAAATATAGTGATTATTGGATGTGAAATTCCAGGTTATTGAAAAAGTTTTTAAAATAATTTTCTATATTTTTAAACTTTATACTTTCATCATGAGAAGCTGCTTATTGAGACTAATTACTTTTTTTTTCAGGATGATGCTTCTTGAAAATTGCTTAGTTGAAAAATGGAGAGATCAACTTAGTAAAAGATCCTTAGTAAGTATAATCAGCAATACTAAGAATATGGATTTAAGTACAAGCAGAGAAACCATGTAGAATTTGGGGAGTCTTCACATTCCCTCACCTCCAAGCTCTCAGAGAGCCAACATTTGCAATGGTATTGGACTTCTGAATGGATAGTCGAAAAGAATATAGCTTTTCTCACTTGTAATTTGTATCACAACTCTTATCATTCAACTTCACATGAGTGAAGTTGAGTCAATACTGATCTACTGTATATTGCCAGATTAAATGTGTTTTTGGTTTCATTATTATATAACATTTCATTGTTATATCAAAGAATCAGATACTTGGGCTGCATTCATACTTGCTGGGATTTTAGGGGTGTGAATACCCAGTTCTAACACTCACACCATCACATACATAGCGGAATCTCTTCCTGTGTTTAAAATAGTGTTAAGATTTTTGTCAAAATAAATCATATGCAAAAAGTAATTCTTTTGTGGCCAAATTCAGGATTTCAGTAGTAACATCATAGAAATATTGGCAATTCAATTAGAGGAATTATAATTTGAATAATCTTTGCCCAGGGATGGGAAATCATACCAGAATTAAAGGAATCATGTCATGGGATTAAAATTTTTAAAGTATTTTCACTCCAGAAAATACATTTAGAGATATTCAGGGGAACTTACGTTTTCAAGTTCACAAAAGGTATTTTTTATACTTTTATATATAATATATTATTTCTATTCTTCATATGAATGCTTTTATATATTTATGTATTACTACTACTGCTTTTGATCTCTTAGTTTACACCAGTAAAAATTCTTGGGAGGAAAGAAAGCTATGTTAATAACTGACTTACAGAGAATGTAGTATCACAACAGCCTCACCTGCTCAGTGTATTGCTAATTAACAGAACCAAACACTACTGTGTTAAATCTGACCTAAAGACTCATGCTTGAAAGCTCATGTTCACTGAACAGAAAATTCTAGCAAGATTGGTTATCTGCATTCCAAGACTACAAGTAGATTAGAAGTATCAGTGTAGAAGGCAAGTTGCCCACAATGACCTGAGACTGCTGAGAGGAAAGAAAGCTTTGCAATATCATAGCCATTTGAGCCATTCACTTTGCAGCAAATATTCCAATATATTTCAGTAAGAATTTGAAGCATCACCTATCATAGCAATGTACAGTAATGCATTTATTATTTTAGAAGAGACTAGAATTGTGCCCTTATGAGATCAGGAACAATAATTTTCATTTGATTATATTCTTAGTGTCTAGAACAATGGTGAGCCTATAATAGTGCTCCAATTTATTTATTTATTTTTTGCTGAGTGAAATATAATCTAATAAAGCAGGGCCATGCATGTTATAATAATAATAAATATTTATTCAAGTGGGCTAACCTTTTAATTTTTTTCTTACATAGAGCTATTTAAAGAGTAAGTCTTTATACTCTCAAGGAAACTTTATCCAGAATGACTCCTTTCCCAATGGTTCTGGGTAGCTAACAGTTTAGTGGATTATTCCATGTAGGGGCTTCTGTCTTCCTTTGAAGGTAGGAGAATTAGGTGAACCTGTAAGTGTGGATAAACTGATTTCCCCATGAGGCTGAATAAATTGCTCCTTTCGACTTTGTTTTAAAAGGTTAAACAGTTTTAAAAGATTTTGCCATGTAGGGCATATTGCATTATAGGACTAATGGACCACAGTGCATGGGTGAGGGTCTTAGGCTGAGGAATCAGATGGGAAGAATTTGAATCCTGGCTCTGACATTTACCAGCTGTGTGACCTTCTGCATATCTGCATAACCTTCCTGTGCTTGTTTTCTGTTCGTGGCAATAATACCTGCCCAGAAGGGTTGTTGTGAGCTTCAGTGAAATGAATATGCATATGAAGAGTTCATCATATATTGAGCACTTGCCACATTGCCTGGCACGTAACTGCTCAATATAGTGTGGCCATCATTGCTTTTGTCCTGATTAATATATTACAGTGAGATAATATATTGTGAAGTAAATGCCGTATTTCATTTGATGCCGATATTAGATTAGCAGCATGAAAGGGATAATCAAACATGACTGCGTTTGACAGTCATGTTTGTCAACTGTCTCCCAGCAGTGGGAAGAGAGGCTGCAGGAACAACGGAGAACGATTCAGGACAAGAAGCAAACGGCCGGGCGTACCAGCCGTAGTAACCCACCGAAACCAAAGGGAAAGCCACCTGCTCCCAAATCAGCCAGCCCCAAGAAGAACATCAAAGCCAGGAGTGCCCAAAAGAGAACGAACCGGAAAAGAGAGTGAGCTAACCGCTTCCCAGAAAGGAGACGAGACCAGACATTGCCTAGCACAGCCCGTGTAAGGCTACACACCCTTGCCTTAAAAACTCACTGTAATACTCTTTGCATTTTTCTTTAATGACATGCTTCTTTTTTTTTTTTTTTTTTTCCTTTTTTTTGTAGTCACCACAAACCATAGTGGTAGGCTTGCACTTTGGTGTGGGAGATGTATAAAAGCTGGTTGAAAAAGCTTATGGCAATGTGTGCATACTCTGTGGGATCTCAATGTGGGGAAAATATGCTTTTTTTTTGTTACAAATTGACCTAATATGTGCATTGTGAAATAAATGCCATATTTCAAACAAAATATCGAATTTTTCATGGTGTATTTTTATCTCAGGCTGACTTCTGTTGCTAAAATGTTAGCGATATCTTAAATCATGATTTAAAATATAAGGAAGATAGCAAGAGGAATGGAATTTTAGAAGATCTTTATGTGATTACAGTCTGCAGAAAAACGTTTGTTATGAAAGGGGATCTTTGAAAAATCTAGAAAAGAAGGATGGGGAAAACTGTAATGTTTTTTTGTTTTTGTTTTTGTTTTTGTTTTTTACCAGAAAGCCTTTCTGCTCTGTTTTTAGCTAGGAAATCTAAAAACTAAAATAATAATAATGGCAAATAAAAAGGAAAGGCAGTCAGACAGCATCTGGATTCTTGCTTTCTGGTTACCGTGCCCTGGTGGAGATGTGTCTCATCAATAACCCTTTAAGTGGCACCAGCAACCATGAGTTTGTTTCTCCCATTATGATTTAGGTACCAATTAGTCAACCTTCAAATATTTTATACCCAGGACAGCCCAGACTCTTGGCTGCAAAGCCTTATGGAATTTTCTTTCTGCCGACTGCTGGTGCATAGAACAGAGCCTGTGTGACTGTGGTGGGGCTAGGACGTGAAGGCCCAGGGTTCTTAGCCTGCTGTCATAGGGCTGCCACACACAGGCTCTCAGCCAGGGAAAAGTGGGTCATGTGCCCACCCACTCTTCACAGAGGTAGAAGAACAATCGGAAAGTTGAAGAGCAGTTTCTCCTTTAGATTAATCACAGTCCTCATTCCATTGCCCCTTCTTCAAGGAGAAGGAGTAAGTTACATATTGCATTTGCATGAGATGGTTAAATGAATAATTTAATGTCATCTTTGCAAGTATTGGGAAGCAGAAGTGAGGTGTGTGGTTCAGCCAGGGGAGAGCAGAGAAACAGTGCTAATGGGAATGCCCATATGTGCAGTCGCCTCCTCCTGAAAGCTTCACTTTGCCTGCATGGCTTGCTGGGGCCAGCAGAATTACAGGAACCCAGCAGTTCAAGCTACACAAGGGCAGAGATAAAAGTGTGCATGCCTGCAGTATAAAAGCCAAAACTCTTTTGCCCATAAGGAAGGCCACATAGGTGTTTAGCACGCTATAGGGTCCAAGGAAAAGCCACTGAACATTACACAAAATCTTAACTTAATTAGGCACATTTATCAGTTTGAGTAACTGAGAAAAGATTAACCGGGGGAGCAGATGTGGCTCAAGCAGCTGAGCGCCCGCTTCCCACATGGGAAGTGCCAGGTTCAGTTCCCCGTGGCTCCTAAAAAAACAAAAACACAAACAGCAAGCAAACTAACAAAAAAAACAACTCAAGGGAGTCGATGTGGCTCAGTGGTTGAGTGCCGGCTTCCCACATACGAAATCCGGGGCTCAATCCTGGCCCCGGTGTCTTAAAAAAAAAAAAAAAGATTAACTGGGACCACGGTTTTGTTGTTTATGATGAAAATTTGAAAGTGAACATCAGTCCAAATGGAGAGTAATATAACAAAGTAGCCTTTGTGTGACAGTGCCAGGAGATTTCTTTTTCTCACTTCACTAATGTTTTCTTCACATAGATACACTGTGGAGAGGATCTTCATAATCTATTTTCTTCACATAAATATGAAAGTCTATCTCTGAAATGGGAGTTGGTTGAGAGGTAGGTTACTTTAACTGGAAAAATTAATTTTTTGCAATATTTTATCAACAAATTTCATAACTGAAGAACAACTGGAAGCATTTCTTATTTAAAATAATTTTGTTGGTCTTTTAGTAACACAATAAACATATGTTCTCTATAAATTGTAAATGCATGAAATAAAAAAAAGACAGGAATTAAAATCCTAATTTCACCAACCACAACGCGGAGGTAATTGCTGTTAGTATTTTGCTGTATAATTTTCCAGGTGTATTCTCTATACATTTATATAAAGATTTGAAAAACATGAAAGTAGGAGCCTATTGTACATACCATTTTGTAATCTCCTTTCTTTACTCAGCCCTTTATTGGGAACCCTTTCCATGCAGATAAAGCTGATGCAACTTCATTTATGATTATTGCTTCGCATCCCATAGTATGCACTGTGCAACAAGCCTTTATGTTACTAGGTATTTAGGTTGCTTCCTAATTGAACACTGAATAGACATCCTGGCAGAGGAATATCTGTGCACATCCTTAATTAATTTCCTAAGAAAAGTTCCTTTAAGAAGCATTGGTGGACCAAAGAATATGAAAAGCAAGGAAGGTTCTTGAGCTTGTCAATTACCCTCCACCTCCAGAATACTTGGGCCAAAAGACTATGAAGACACCTACTCTCCAATCCCTCACCAAGATTGTTTCCCCACCCTCATGTTTTTCATAAGTCTTAGCTGAGGACTGGATGTAGCCTTGAGTGAAGCCCCTCCATCCGTGAACCATCATCTCACAACATTCCCAACCCTCCCAACCCTCCTGGCAGCTGGGGGAATGGGTCATTGAGTGCCTCTGAGGGGGGATTAAGTGATCATTACAGCATCTACTATAGTATATGTTTTTCAATTTAGCCATCTTATCTATTACTAGATAAATAGATTAGGTAGGTAGGTAGATAGACAATAGATAGATAGATAGACAGACAGATAGATAGATAGATAGATAGAATGATATAGCATTTCTTGACTGTTAGGAAAAGGCTATGCAACCCCCTCAATTTTAATGACTCAAATTTAATGATATAACCAGTCAGCTAAAAAAACCAAATAATTAGGGTGTAGCAGAAATACTAACAGATTTCTTCTCTTCCCAGCATCCTTATGAGAACTTAAGAAGTAAATAACCTTAGTTTCTTACTTTTCAGTTCTAATCCAATGCAGTCTGTCCTCATTGCCTATTTTACCCTCACAATTAAAGCCCTCCACAGAAAGCTTATGGGTGTTTCTGTTTGGGGGAACCAATCCCTGAGCAAAAGAGAAGAGCAAATTTTTACCACAATTCTCTATCTGCTTTAATCACCAATCCAAAAAGCAAAAATGGCATTTGGAATCAACAAATGAAAAAGTTGAAAGGGACCTTAGAGATTGTAGTTTATCACACTGGGGAGAGGCAGCCTGCAGAGCTTGTCTGATGTCTCCCATGTGGTTAGAGAAAGGTCTGAGGGCCAAAGTGCCTGAATTTTCGTTTACCAGGCCCAGGTGCAGTGATTATTTTGAAACATAAAACTGGGCTATTAGAAGGAATACCCAATCATGACCAGAGCAAGAAATAAGAGAAATTCCTCTGCTGGTTATCATCTGATTTCCTAATGTGCAAATATTTTTCTAAAACAAGTATTAAAAAGTATTTTACCCGGAAAGATGCATTCTATAAAATTGAAAGGCATGCCAACCCAAAATTTCAGCTGTCAATTTTGTGATTTAACTGATAAAGCAGCCATACTGTACTCTCCAGATGGGGTATGTGGGATAGGATGTCGAACTTCATATCAACAGACCAAAGGAGAGGCTTCACCCTAGGGTGGCAATGAAATAACCACCCTGTCCCCACTTGTATTACTTAAGAATAGCGATAAGCAAAAAGAAATATGAAACAAAAGCACCAACAATGTCAAAATAAGTACTATTAGCACTTTGGTGTGAATCCTTCCAGACTTTACCACTGTGTGTATATGAATGTAATAATGCATCATGGGCATCTTTCCATGTCAAACAATACACCTACATTTTCACTTTTTGCAGCTGCGTAGCATGGATGTATCCGAGTTTATTTTACCAAATAACGTTAGAGAATGGACTTTTAAATGTGGTTCCCAAGGCATGCCAATGTGGCACAGATATTTGTGAAACAAATAATACCCCACTATTATTGAATTCTCAGGACCAGAAAAAATTGGGCACAAACGAAGGCAAGGTATATATGCTTTTCTGCATTTTGTATAATGAACATGTACTACTTGTATAATTAGACATAAAAAATTACAAAAAATGTTGTGAGAGAGAGAGGAGGAGAAAAAAGGGAGGGAGAAGGAGAGGGAGCAGGGGAGGGAGAGTGAATGGACTGTAGCATGGTCTTAAGCCATGTAGCTATGTAAACGTGGGAATTATTTCATTGATCCAACGTGCATTAGTGTGGTTCCTCTGAGAAGCAGGCACCAAACCAGAATTTAATGTGCAAGGATAGGATTCTATGAAGAAAGGAAATGACTGTGAGAGAAAATGGGGAGGAAGCTGGGAAAGGCTGGGAGAGGTGGTAGACCATTAGGCTCTCCTGCCTTGAGCGAAGGAGACAGGCAAGGATGGATGGAACGTGCAGTCCAAGGAAGTTTTGGAAAGACTATTGGGGAGTCCTCAATCAAAAATCAGCCACCAATTAGACCCTTACTTCCCAGGAATAGTTCTGCCTTAGTATCCAGCAGTGCTCAGTCATTCACAGGGAGCGGTCCCTGGGAAGCTGGAAGCAGGGTCTCAGTGCAAAGAATATCAGAACACAACAGCTGGGGCCATTGGTCAACTGGAAGTCTGAGACTTATTCTGATGGCCATCATAACCCAACTGTCATAAAAATGTTAAAATTTACCACTACAATTTTCAGCACAATCTAAAGTGTGGTGGTGTCCAGCTATGTCATTTCTCTGTCAATTTCTGTAATTGTTGTCAGTTCACTGTGAATCCCGGAACCCCAAAGACTTTGATATCTTTCTATAAAATTTATTTTATTTCAAATTTATTGAAGAGATGATGTGCTGATCACAACCACATATCTTACAGTGAGAGAGATCTCTAACTACTAGAAAGCAAGTTCAAGGAAACAGTCTTTTAAGAGGTGATTAGCGGCAATAACCAAGCCCATAATGTTTATGTTTGCCTTTATAGGTTCAGATGGCATAAACATGTTTCTAATATATTTAGGTGCGATATTTACATGAGAACAGCTTAATAGCTAGATATTTCTACACTATTTAGCTGTAATGTCTAGATGAGGACCACATTTTAATGGCATTTGGATCATTTTAGTGATACACTTTCTAAAGGGAAAAACATACTGTATTAGCAATTAAATTCAGCTGACAGAGATGATTCATAACTAGAGAGCAGTTCCTGAGTCTCACAAAACTGAAAGGAATTCAATAATATAATGAGGTATAAAGAACTGAGGTTAAACAAATAATGGTATTATGAATAAAATTCCATCCTGTTATCTAAGGAAATCTAAGATACCATTCTTGAGTCAAACTGATGGATTTTAAAAACCCATTAACATTTGCAGTCTAATAATTTCATAGATTTATTATGTCACTGAAATATTTCAACAGCTAAAAATCACCTGGACAATTGCTGAGTCAACCCTCTCTCTTTATTGAAAGCTTTGAAAAAGCAGACATTGGAGGTCATCCACAGTAGCGTCCAAGGGGTGAGCAAGTCCAGACACACAGTTCAGGCAAACAGCTGTACCGGGGATCCGTTCCGTTCCAGTGAATAGAAAGGGCACCAAGAGAGTCCAGGCAGAGGGTCATAAAATAGAGCATATTATGTTATGGGACATCTGTCCATTTTCTGCAGTAGATCTGCTTATAGGGAACAGGATCTAGGAAGAGGGGTACTGAAGAGCATTAGGCTCCAACCAGGAATTCTCAGGTCTCTGCTTGGAAGGGAGCTGAGCTCGTAGCAAGAATGCAGTCCGTTCTGTCAGGGCAGCTTCAAGCAGCTGGGGAACCCATGCCCAGCTCTGTTCACTGTTGGGATAGAGGCGACTCCCTGACAGGCCTCCCCCTGCCTACTTCCTGAGCCAGTCCCTGTATTTGGACTCACATCCCACCAATTGGACGATTCTCAGTCCAGAGTAGGGCTGTGCCCAGCGATTTTGCAGTCTTCACCTGCCGCAGCCACAACGGTCCATGACATGTGTTTTCTGCCTAAAGCTCAGGAGAGATCCAAGCTCGGTCCACTTAGCTAGGCCCTGGCAACCTGCTAGCTTTTTCTGACCTTTTCTCCACAGAGGCAAGAAGATACTTCTCCGAATTGCCTACTGTAACCCGACTCCCACAGACCTGCCTCCCACTCACTAACTTCAATCCTCTCAAGACCAAGACCAATGCAAATTAAGGTTTAATTGAATACATCTATCTGAACATTGACTGTTAGGTTTCAGCTACTTACCTCAAAGCCAATCCAACAACCCGAAAGAAAGGGCCTTTCCATATGTCCTGCGTATAAAATTTTTGTACAGCTCACACACAGGCAACTGAGTGATGTCTGCCACCTACTGGTGAAATATAGTGTTACTTTTAGAGGGTTTTTTGTTTCTGTGTTTTGTTTCTATTTTTAATGCTCTTGAAACTTTGGATAATTCTTGAGGCAATAATAGTGTGCAATTTATATTAAGAATTTAATTAAGAATATATAAATGCTATCAGGCCAAGTTAGGGAACAGATAACATTTTTCATTTAAAGGAGTGGGGCAGGCAGAGGGGGTGAAGAAGGTGAAGATTTTTAAGATAACTTTTATCTCTGCACAATCCAAAGAAAGCCAATAACTGACTTACATTAAATTTGTATTAAACTGCATTCTGAAGAAAAATTGAGAAACATCCTTAGTGATAATTCACACTGAACTAGTTTTGGTATAATTTAACAATACAGATGATAGTCCACAGGTGTGTTTCTCAAACAGGGTTACAACACGATAGTTTTGAAGAGAGACATGTGTTGCTAATAGTTAATGATCCAACTTTGTATCTTCATTTTACTAATATTAGAGTTTAAAAATGAGAAACAAAGCTGATCATTATTTAAAAATAAAAAGAAAGAAAGTTAACCATATAACCATATATATGATATAAATATCATTCTGGCTCACTTGCATTCCAATATGTTCTCCTGAGTGGAAGAAAAAGGGAGGGGTATCACAGCTATCATGCTGGGAATCACATATAACCCTGGCTACAAGCACAAAAGTTTATCACCTCAGTAAACCTGATTCATATGACATCCTGACAGCAGTAAAAAATAAAATAAAAATTTTTTAAAAGGCAATGAAAACTTTCGCTGATTACCGTCTCTGCTCCCTGGAGAAATTCACATTATCTTACATCAGAGAGCGACAAGACCTGCACTGTCCTGTAGTTAGATGGCAAATGATGCAAATTGATATGTCACCTCTTCAGAATGCTCTGCTGGAAGACTCAAGTCAAACTTTTGGTCATCCTCTAAATATACATTCAGGCCTTGCAGTATGCTTTTGTATGCAACTCTACTTGTGGTTTCATTTGATCTATCCTACTCTCTTCTCCACATTCCACATTGCTCCCCACTTACTCTATTGCATCTTGATTTGTGTATTTATATAACACATCTTCAATCCCTTCTGGAAGATATGGTAAAAATAAACATAAAGGAATTGTTTGGGGTTCCATTTTTATTGTTATTATGCATAGTCAGGTGTTTTTCACTTTGAGGTGAGTTTTTAACTTGAGGTACTGCTGAGTTTTCCTCCAAACAATGGCTTTCTTATTCCTCCCAGGATGCTGTGCAAATAATTTTATGTGGATGTTAATTTATGCATTATCTTCTCAAAGTTCTAAGAAAAAAAAAAGGATATACTTGATAAAATAAATTATAATGCTATAGGCTAATTTTTTGAGAAAATATTGATTTTTATTTGTGATACAATCAATCAACCAAGCAATATATCAATAATACTGAAACCATTTTGTTTGCCCAAAAAAGTAGCAGTTAGCATATATTAAATACTTAACCATGTGTCTGGCACTTAGATAATTTATAATCTTTAATGATTTTTTAACATATATTTTTATAACAGAAGTTGTGAACTTACAAAACAATCATGCACATGTATAGAATTCCCATACAACAACCCTTCACCAACACACCATACTGTTGTAGAAAATTTGTTACAGATTATGAGATAATATTATCAGAGTATTACCTCAATTATGATCTATAGTGTACATTTGCTACCTTTTTTCCATTCCCCCTATTATTAACACAGTACATCTTTGGCATTGATGCAAGAATATTACAGAATTGCTGTTAACTATAGTTCATTAGCTACATTAATTGTACTTTTCCCATGCTTCTCCACATTCTTACCACCCTGCAATAGTGATGTGCATCCGTTCTAGTTCACAGAAGGACATTCTTGTATTTGTACTATTAACCACAAATCTCATCCACTTCTGGGTTCACTGTGTTATTCAGTTCCTAGATTATTCTCTAGCTTTCTTTCAATTGACATTTCATCCCGCTATAAGCTAATTTTAAAGCAATGATGAGCTTCCATATTCAAATCTTGCACACAAATCCCTGACATGTGGTATAATCACAGAGCTTGGGAGATGATCTCTGCTCTTCAAATTAAAAAAAAAAAAAATCCTTTATTGGCTATCTCTTCAAGATACTTTATTAAAGGTTTGTTTTTATTTAAGGCTTTTGATATCAGAATTGGATGTGTATATCAAAATAAATGGGCTACTTAGGGGTTATTTTGGGAGGGGTTTTGGAGAACTCTGCTGCAAGTGATTTTTGTGCTTTCCTGATGGAACCTCCTTGACCTTGACAGTGCTCTTGACTCATGAGTTCAAAACAGAATGCACAATATTTCCTTCTAATCTGCTTCTCTTTTCTGGGTTTCCTATCTGGGGATGGTCCAACCATTTTCTCAGTTCCTCAAGCCAGGAAGCTAGAAGTCATCTTTATCTCTTCCCTCAGTAAGACCGGTGGATGCAGCCTTCTAAGAATTCTCTGTTCAGTCCACCTATCACTAAGCTCACTGATTCTACATTAGTTCAGGCTGCTTCCTTCTTTCACTTTGACTATTGCAACATCACCTACCTGGATAGTTTGCATCTCATCTTTCCTTTCTCAAATCTTATATGCATCTGCCCAAAGCACTCTGTGCCCACCCTACAACCCCTAGGACACATGTTACTTTTCTAGCTCCTGCTCTTAGAATCACAAGCTCCTTTAGGACAGAGACTATGTATATCCAGCCCCAGAACAGTGTTCAGCATATAGCAAGAGCTGATCAAATGATTCTTGAGTATTTGGAACGTAATCACAATGTCAGTCCTCAGGATGATGATATGACATAGTATAGTAGACACAGCAAAACAGAAGCTGGCAAAATGTCTTTATAATGCTGGAGTTTCAAATCAGGCCTAATACCACATTAAGGGTTATTTATAAAACTGTTTAGAAACTGTGCAAACTCTAAATTCTCTTTACTGCTTCCTTACATCTGATTTTGAAAACGCTATCCAATTTTTTTCAAGACCTATCTCATTCCTTACCTTCTCCAGTTCTTACCCATTAAACATACACCTGTCAATTCAGCACTGAATTATTCCCAGATTCAAGATCCCCTTTATCAGTCATAATGCTCCCTTCACCAGGTGTTAGAAGGATTCCAGACCACGTGGGTAATAGAAGCTATAACCACAACACACTCCACTGACCCCTTGACTCCCTTTCCCCCATCCCAGCCATTCATCACTGACATGCTTAAATAGTGTACTGTCTTATAGTGGTTTCTAATCATCCTGTGTGAGTTTTGTCAACCCATTAAATTTGCATCTAGTTAAGGTAATAATTGTCTTTCAACCATATTTGTATTAACCAAGAACCCACAGTTCAAGCACACATACAATAAATATTTGCCCAATAAGATTGTGCCATCACATCTTGGTCTATAATTGAGTCCTATTTTTGGAATGAACTGGATTATGCCAGCGATTACTCCTTGTTTATTATTTATTTATTTATTTATTTTGAGGTACCGGGGGGCTGGGGATTGAACCCGGGACCTCGTATGTGGGAAGCTGGGGTGCAACCACCGAGGCACATCAGCATCCCTGAGTTGGGTTTTATTGTTTTGCTTGTTGTTCATTTTGTTTCGTTTTTTTCAGTAGGCACTGGGAACTGAACCCGAGGCAGGCGCTCAACCGCTTGAGCCACATCTGCTCCTAGAGATTATTCTTATTCAATACATCTAGTATTTTGATGCAGTGTTCTTGTACCCAGAGAGATCATATCCAAAATGACAATACTGAGGGAACAATGCACTCTCTTCTGCCCCTAAGGAATCTTATTGGGTGTAGAAGGCTCCCTCCATTTCACATTGCTTTCTCATTATGTTCTGGAGACTGATTCTCACCTGGGCTCCTCCCAGTGGGGACAGCACTCCCCCATGAAGAAGATGCACAGTCATGTTCAAGTCAGCGGGCAGAGTCATGTGGGTATACAAGTATGAGCCTGCTCTCTCTATACTTTGGGTTATGAAAATGAAGAAAGAAAGCAGGATTGATGTGAAAAGTCACCCACCTAATACTTCAGCTCCCACACTGCCTGGAATAGAACAGTTTGGGGCAACTCAGCAGATTCATTGATCATGTATATGGTAGTTGCTACTCCTACCCAATAACTACCTCTTTGCCAAGGACTAGCAACGACTGTCTTTTATGCTATGATTTCTAATATCATCATTGTTAGAAGATGACATAAATGCCCTGAGACCAAGGCTTGCAAACCCAGGGGTGCTTCTTTGCTCTACTCTCTCTATCCCTGGAACCCGGATGCAGCCACCTCAGCCTGGCTACATGCAACTGGACTCCCCAGGTCCCTGGTCCCTACAAGGATCAGCTTTGAGGCTGCAAGGCTGCTAGGGAACAGCATAGTGCATCTGGCAGGAAGTAAATTTTGATCCAAGAATATGGGAAAAATTCTGTTGTTTCCAAGCCAGCTTTACCCTAAGGTCAGTCACTGGAACAAGCAAAGAGAAAGACAATAATAATAAAGGAGGCATCATACCTAGTCTTCCTCAAGAGCATCGGGATCATGCTCTCCAAATAATTTCTCAATGATATCCACTGCTTGATAGAGATTTGATGCTCCATGGACAGCATTGTTCAAAATATTTGTTCCAAAACGGGCCCGTATGGAGTTTGGGGACAGAAGTCTTGCTTCCTCTGGGTCTGTTGGGCCCATCAGTCTTCTCCATTCCAAAACAGCATTCCACTTGGTCAGGACCATTACCACAGCTGGGCCCCTGCAAGCAAAGGCTGCTTTCAGGGCTAAATGCAACTGCAGAGATTGCACACAAGATGAAAGACAAAATGTGACAGCGTTGTCTAGAGGTCTCTTTATTCTTTGTTCTTGTCTGTGCAATTTTATGCTTTTTGTTTTGCTTTTCATTTCTCCCTTTTCTAGCAGGTTGTTGTGCTATAGTTTAATTCTAGGGAAAATTTGTCAATGGAATCTTATTTCTTTTAATTTGGGGGTGGGGACCATAAATATAGACATTGTCAGGATATATTTATGACAATATATATTCATATATATTCAGTGAATGGCTTGTTGCCCAGTCTGACCTTCAGCTATGAGCCCCTTCCAGCATTGCCTCTGCCGCAGAGAACCGCCCTTGCTCAATGTCACACTCATTGCCAGCATCGCCTACATCCTGTGACTGATCTATGTGAGGATATGAAGGTCTGTCCATCTCTGCCCAACATAGGACAACCCTGAAGGGCCAACCTAGCTCTGGTCAGATGAGACAGTTGTCGGGTCAGCATTGCATCTTGACTCCTCTGTTTTCCCATCCTGCTTCTTTACCCACCCCTCAGCCCCCATAGGGCATCCTTTATAAATACTCTGCACACTAAGCTCTGTTCCCCGGGAATGCAACCTACAACAGATAAGAAAGTTAGTTTTCTAAGCTGTCATAGAACAGTAACTGAAAGTCCCTAGCTTTCTGCTTATTATTTGTATGTAATTACTACTTGCATTCAAGGAGTTTAAGGAATTATTGCTTCTTTTTTCAATTCCATGCAATCTTTTGTTTGAACTCCATAAATTTTGCCTTTCTAGACTCACTGAGAAATGGTCAGAGACTGAGAAGGGAACATAAAGATGTCATATAAAAAGGATGCTTATTACATATATAAAATTGCAAAAAAATTAAAAGCAAACTCAAAATAAATTGGTAAGAGTATGTGAATAATTGTGAGCTATATAAGAAAGGGAGTCCTGGGAAGCCGCAGTTAAGAGCACAGACTCTGTGGACTTGGAGCCCAGCCGAACACTAGCTTCATTACTGTGGACAAATTCAGTCTCTCTGCCTCTGTTCCCTCACAGCCAAAGCGAGAATCACAGTAAAAACGACTTCATAGAGTTGTTGTAAGTGTCAAACGAGATAAAAGTATATGGAGCCCAGCATGAGGCCTGGAATTAGTAAGCACTCAATAAACATTAGTCTTCAATTCCTATGCAGTGGTTATAAAGGGATGTGTTGCCAGGAACAGATCTTCAAAACATGGAAGAAGAAATTTCCAGAAAAGCAAGTTTAGTAATGTTTAAATAATTATACAAATATATTATGTATATATAAAGAGTTTGGTAAGGTATCTACAAATTTAAAAGGAAAAGAGATGTGAATAATGACATCTAACATTTATTGAGAGCTTACGTCCCAGGCACTGTCTCACTGTGTCTATTATTTATCATCACAACAGATTGATGAAGTGGGTAGTACCATTATCCCCATCTTACAGATAAGGAAACTGAGGCACAGATTAAGTATGTTGCCAAAGCAGGGATTTAAATTCACCCAGCCCCCATATCTACTGTGAAGACCTAAAGAGAGAGAGAAAGACAGAGAGAGAGAGGGAAAGAGAGAGAGAGAGAGAAAGGAAGAGAGGAAGGAAGGGAATGAGATAGAAAAAAAATGAATCCTAAATGCCCTCAATGTTAACAGTATGTCTTTGCAGGGGTAAGATTATAAGGGAATGTTTTAATTATTTTTCATTTTCTATAGTAAACATTTATTATGATTATAATGCAAAGAACTTTGTATCAGAAACTTACTCAGACATCATTTCCAATACATCTTTATAAAAGTCTTTTCCCTTCAGATTTCTATAAAGGTTTTCAGCTATTTCTCGAGTTAGGACCATTTCCTTCTTATGTGTCACTTGAAATCCAGCTTCATCAATACACTTCAAGATCTCCTCTAGGGAAAACAGATAATTGATGATATTCTAGATTACCTTTACTTTTGCCCTATATTCAAGTAGACTGGAATAACTACAGAAAGTAATAGTTTTACCTGAATAATGTGGTTTAAAAAAACAAAAGTATGCTAAACAAAATTAAAATAAATAACAACTGGATGAACATTCAAAATCTTTATTAATGAAGATGTTCTATCTCCAAGACTGACCCTTTCAGAAACCACCTGAAACATCTAGTTGACTATAAAATTGGGGGGAAGCCTGCTCCTATGCTGGGAATGAAGATATGTTGTCTTCTCCATTGTACAAATGCAAGGAATTTTTGCTAGCTATGGATTGAAGGGGAGAAGCAACATTCACTCTTCTTCTTGAAGAAGGAGGGCATTGTAAGGGGAATTAAATAAAAGAAATCTTGTCAGAGCCTCACTGACACCCTAAATTTGAGGGCCACATTCTGGAGACAAAGATGAGCCAGGGGAAAGACTGGGAACTTCCTGATTAAACAGCCCTTTCTGAGCTTTAGATCAAAGACAATATGAAGTGGATGGGCTGGAAGTGACAGGCAAGTGAGTCATAATCAACTACCCTTGGAAGGGAGGTGGCCAGGATTTGCTCTAAGACAGACCTTGCCTGGATAGCTCATGGTTCTAGAGAAAGAAGGGCACTCCAAGCATGATGTGACTCTGGAATGAAGGCTGGTTTCAATACAAAAGAAAATACACAAAGTTGGCCATGAAGAGTGGTCCAGAACAGCCAAAAAATATTGCCAATTATTAAACTGCACTATAACTCTATGATATTTAAAATGGTAAGGAGTGATGCAATAAGAGGCATCTAGATATACTGACTAGAAGAGAAAGCACAGCAGCTGACCTTGATATATACCATTGCTGATTATATGAATAGAAGGCATATGGAATCAATGGGGAAAGAATTAATTAATAAATCAGTGGAAAGGATGAATTATTCAATCAGTGGATAGAATTAGTTGGTTAATGAATGAAATATTTTTTAATTAATGGGAAAATGAGTTATATAATCTCATAATTAAGCCCAAATCAATTTCATATTGATCAAAAAGTTATTATGGGAAAAAATAGAGTAAATTTAAGAATTAGGGAAGTGCATGCATAAACTACTGAAAAAAGAAAGGCATTCATAATCAGTAAAATGGTGCCTTGATTGACACTTTGCCCACAGGAGTTCTGAAATCATGCTGAAAATGGCCTCTAATGGGACTAGAGTTCTACCAAACATTTTGAATTGTGGACCTCAGAGTTCATTTTTAGCACTTGCCACTATCGGAATTGTAACTATTTGTTTAATTTCTAACTCTCCTTTGAATGTGACTTCCTGTATGACTTGTGATTATCATTGTATTGAATCCTGCTCACCAAAGGCCCAGAACATGAAGATGCTTAACAAATGATCAGTAAACGAGGCACTGGAGAAACACATGAGATTAGAGCATACATCCTTCCTCCAGATATAACTGTTTGGTGGGAGCGCCAACTTTGATGATTGTCATAAAGAGTAACGTACGAATTTCCTGGAACCACAGCAGAGGAAACTATGAACTCTCTCTGGGGAGGTCAGGGATGACTTCCCAGAGAAGTTGAATTCTGTGATCAGTGTGCAAAAATATAGTGTTGGCACTAAGCAGACAAGAAAGGAAAGGAACTCCAAGCAGAATGAGCAATATACACAAAGTCCAGAGGTGAGAAAGAAAGTGATAAGCGTAGAAACCCATTGGAGATGAAATTGGCAAAGTGGATAGGGGAAAGATTATAAACAGCTGTGGTGGTTTAGGCTATGTACCCCCAGGAAAACATGTTCTTCAGTGTAATCCATTCCTGGAGGTGGAAGGTAGGGACCCAGTTGAAGTAGGCTCTTTTGATGAGGTTATTTCAGTTAAAGTGTGGCCAACTCAATCAGGATGGGTCTTAATCTTATGACTGGACTTGTTTATAAGCAGAATGAAATTCAGACTGACAGAAAGCCACAGGAAGTGAGAAGTTGAACATAAATGGAAATTGGAAGAGAAAGTTGAGGTCAGGAGAAAATGCTTACATATGCATTGCTATGTGATAGAAGAGCCAAAGACCAAAGATCACTGGCAGCCAGCCCCAGAATGCCTGTCTTTGAGAAGAAAGCATCTCTTAGATGATGCCTTGATTTTGGACTTCTCCTAGCCTTAAATTCCCATTAAGCCAATAAATACTCATTGTTTAGGCCAAACCATTGCATGGTATTTCCTTTAGAAATGAGGAAACCAAAACAAGGGTTATACCTTCAATAGAAATACTGATTTTAGCCTGAGGGTAAAAAGTAACATTTAAACAATTTGCAGCAGGAACATACTCACATTTGCACTCTAGAAAGATAATATCCTTTGCAGTATGAAAGATGAATTAGTGTGGGGGTGGTAGATGTGGCATTAGAAGTAGACTGGAGGAGAAGACCGTTTGAAGACTAATATAGAAAGCCAGGTGAGCATTAGACTAGCCTAAAGGAAGGAGATACCAATGGGGAGTGACCTTTTAGTGATGGCCTTGGAGATTTTTACAAAGTTGGTTAGATAGATCTCAATATTGGATAAATAAAGCCCAATTCAAACCCATTCACAGTTCATCATTACTTTAAGGGAAAAGTTATTTTGTCATGAATATCAAGCATACAGTTTTGGTTAAGATCACTAACATTACTAAATTATTTTAACTGATAAAGGATTTACATATTGCAGAAGCTGGATTCACTTTTTAAAAGGTATGTATTTGAAGAAAGGCTGGTGGGTAACTTAACATTGGCCACTTAAATCCGAATCTGTCCTCTCTCTTCTAACTGCTATTTATATCAATACGGAAATTAAATAAAATCACCCATAATCCATACCTATAGAATAAGTAGGAGATAGTAATAAAAAACTTTAGTTTACATGTGAGCTGGGAAATAAATATTTGAAACCAGCAGAGGACAGTTCCAGAGTCCATGCAAGAGCAGAGAGTTAAAAACAGGGCTTAAGCGAGAGGAAGGAGAGTAGAATAGGGCCCTATCAATGGTAGCACAAATAATATCAAATAGAGTGCAACTCCACAAAGAAAGACTCACTCTGAATAGGGAAATATTAAGGACAAGTATGAGATTCAATGGATGGGAGCACAGAGACTGGGGAATTAGAAGATGAGGCTTGGAAAGTGTGGGAGCAGAAATGACAGTCTTTGAAAGGTACAACTCCTCCAGAAAAGGAGGCAGCTTGGAGGAAAAAAAGTCCCCTGGAGTACCTGGGGATGAATGGAAAGGATGCAAGTAGCTGAGGTTAATGTTCTAGATAAACAGAGAACATTGTAGAAATAGGATAGAGATCTACTCTCCACCACCACCAAAGTCTTATTTATTAAGGAAATTTTACCTCATCTTACAAAACAAAGAGAACATTCTGAACTAAGAAATTCATACACTTACCACATACTTCTGTTGACTCATCTGTGAAATAAAGTGGACAAGAAAATCCAACACACTTGAAAATAAACATAGGAAGTTATCTTAAATCCATGCTAAATTATTATAAAAAGAAAAAAAAATTAAAACTAAAGTTATTCTTCTTCAAAAAAAAAGAAAAGAAATGACAAGGCTAAAGAAACCTATAGCATAACATTCCAATACAAATTAAATATAACTAATCACGCAGTTGGGATACAGAAAACTTCATGAATTAGAAATTTTAACAGAAAGGTAGAAACAGTCAAGCAATAATTGAAGATGTGAAATAAGAGCTGACTGCACTCAAAAAAAAAAAAAAGGCAAAGAAAAAGATAAAATGATCACATATAATAAATACTAAATTATAAGGCAACTATTAAACAGGCAGGAACTGTCTGACACACTTACTTTGAAACTCTGGAAGCCAGAATAACACAGTACATAATCCAGGGAAGAGGCTGGTAAATTATAGTAAAGAACTGTAAATTGTTGTCTCTGCATGGCAACTACCAGAGTCCATTCCTGACTCTTGTGGCAGCTGCAGTGGGATCCAGTTCTTGGCTAGCTGCTAGTGACAGAAAGGGATGTAAAATCCCCCTTCCCAAGAACAGGGGTGGAATGGCAAATCACTGATCATAGCTTATGGTTAGTGAAATCAGATCACTGGGTCCTGGCTCTGAGGGCAGCTATTTTTTCAACCCACCCCAGACAAAGGCAATAGCATCCATTGTTTCATCCTTTCCTGGACAGAAGCAGAGGAGGTGAAAATTTACAGACACTGCTTCCTCAGAGCTGTGGGAGAAAGTTAGCTGAAGAGCGGCATTTGCTGGGAGGCCAGAAAAGCTCAGCTTTGGGAAGTTGTCAGAGAAGCTTTCAGTGCCCTTCCTGAATCCCTCCACAGGGCACTTTGGAGCCAGTCTGCACCACCTTTGTGAGTCCCTGGTCCTATTTTGACTGGGAAAGACAGACTTGGGAAAGTCCTCCTCAGGGTGACCTCCCCCTCCCAGAATTTGCCCTCCAGGCAAAAGCAGTGTGAGACAATGAAAGGAGTGTATAAAACTTTAGAAGTAGGCAGTCTGGGACAAAGGCACTCTGGCTTCAGATACCTGGGAGAGGGAGTTTTGTTCCCTGGGAAAAATAAGTAAGGGAACTCCAAAACAACTAACAAGCAAAATCTCAGGAAAAGACAGAGGCTCAGAAAGACAGGGAAAACCCTGAACACTGCATTCATGTTGGGCAGACCTTTCTGATAGGAGGGCTGAAGCTCAAGAAAATTTCTGTCTCATCACCAACTGCTTACAAAACCGAGAAACAGACATCCCAGAGAATAAATCCCAGAGTTAACATTTTAAAATATTAAAATATTCAGTGTGCAACAAAATAGTGTTAGACAAAGAAACAGGAAATGATGGCACATCCAAAGGAAAAGGATAAATAGCCAGGAAACAGCAACAAAGAAAATGAAAATGTGGACATACCAAACAAGTCCTTTAAAAAATGATCTTAAAAATGCTCAAAAAGATGAAGGAAAATACAGAGAAAGAACTAAAGGATATTTGGAAAACAGTGATTGAACAATATGAGAGTCTAAGTAAAGATACAGAAATTTTAAAAAGGAACCAATCAGAACTACTATAGTTGAAGACCATTATGACTGAAATGAAAAATGCCCAGGAGGGTTTCAAGAGTTGATGAGAGCTGGCAGAAGATAAAATCAATGAACTTGAAGACAAGACACTTGAAATGAGTCAGGCTGAGGAGCAGAAAGAAAAAAGAATTATTAAAAGCAAAAATAGCTTAAGACACATCTGGGATACCATCAAGCACACCAATACACGCATTATGGGAGTCCCAGAAGGAGAAGAGAGAAAGAAAGGTGCAGAAGGAATACTCAAATAAATAATGAAAGAGAACTTCCAAAACATAGCAAAAGACATGAATATGCACATTCAAGCAGCTCAGAAAAACACCAATTAGAATACAGATGAAGAAAAATACACCCCATCATACATTGAGTACACTATGGAAAGAACAGGGAGAGAGTTCTGAAAGCTGCAAGAGAAAAGCCACATGTTATTTACAAGGGAGTCCTAATTAGATTGAGTGCTGATTTCTCATCAGTGAGGCAAAAAGGCAGTGGGTTGAAATACTTAAAGTGTTGAAGGAAAATAACTGCCAGCCAAGAATTTTATATCCAGTGAAACTCTCTTTCAGAAATGACTGAGAGAGTGGGAAGCAACATGATGATGCAACAAGAGACACAAGGAGGAAAACATAATGAAAGACAAAACAAAGCAGGGAGCAGAGGTGGCTCAAGAAATTGGGCACCTCCCTCCCACATGAAAGGTCCTGGGTTCGGTTCCCAGTGCCTCCTAAAAAGAAGAAGAGCAGACCCAGAGAGCACACAATGAACAGACACAGATAGCAGACAGCCAGCTCAGACAAGAAGGGGGTAGAAATAAATAAATCTTAAAAAAAAAAAAAAGACTGAGAGATTAAGACATTCTCAGATAAACAAAATCTGAGAGAGTTCATCACCACTAAACCTGCCCTATAAGTAATGTTAAAGGGTATTCTTCAGACTGAAATGAAAGGTTACTACACAGTGGTTCAAAACAGCACAAAGAAATAGACCTGTGGTAAAGATAACCATTTGCAGAATTATAAACGCCAGTATTATTGTATTGCATTGTTTGGTATGTGTTTTAGTTTGCTTAAGCTGCTGGAAGCAGATTCCATAAAGACCCTAAAAAGACATGTTCTTTCCATATGCAAAATACATTCATTCCATCACACTATCTGAAAAGCCTTAAATCATTTCAATAACAATATTAAGTACAAAGTCTCATCAAAATTAATTATAGGTGTGGTCTGTCCTGGGGCACGTTTCCCCTCTGGCTGTGGACCTGTGAAACCTGGAGAACACATTGCCTGCTTCCAAAATACAATGGAGATACAGTCATAGGATAAACATTCCCATTCCCATAGGGAGAAATTGGAAGGAAAACATGGGTCATGGGTCCCAAACAATTCCAAAACCCTTCAGGGAATATTCCATTAGATTTCAAAGTCTGAGAGTCATCTATAGAATGATGCTTTCTCCTCCTGGCCTGATGGAGCAGCAGCCCCACCCTTTCCAAGTGTTTGTGCAGTGGCCATGCTCTCCCAAGACACTGGGGTGAAGTCTCCAACATTTTCAAGACTGGGGTGATGTATGGACTCTCTGCTCCACACTCATCAAGCATCAGGGTGGCGGCTGGACTCTGGGCAATCCCCCAGCAATCTGAGAAAACTGGGGTGGTAACACTCTTCCTGAACAACAGGGGAGAGGGCCCACCCTCTCCAAGTATCAAGGCATACTCACCCTTTTCACACACATGGATGAGTCTGCTGTCTTGGCCTGAGAAGATGCCTTCGGTCCAGAATTCAGCTTCCATGGTCCAGGGTTTGAAGTGATTTTTCCTTCAGTCTTTCCCTTTTCTGTCCCTTTTAATCTAGCTGGCAGTGGTTCTGTTCATATAGTTCTCGCAAAAAACTTGTCGGTTTCACAGTAGTACAAAGGGTTCCAAACCTTCAGACAATAAAACTTTCAACAAATCCTTTCTGGATAACTGTATTTCCAATCCTGACTTGTACTGAAAGGACTGACTGGATCCATGTTTAGTAAATCCTCACATGGAGGACTATTCTCTGGGGACTTGCTTTCCAGACGCTCAGAATTTTTGAAAGTATCAATTTCTGGTTTCTTTGTGCCCAGGAGTTCAGTTCTCAGCTTACCCCTTTCCCTTTCATTCATCTATAAACTGCAAGGAGAAGTGTTTTAGTTTGCCAAAGGGCTGCTGATGCAAAGTACCAGAAATGGGTACTTATGGGATTTATTTGGGGTAAAAGCTTACAGTTCCAAGGCTGTGAAAAGTCCAAATTGAGACACCAAAGAGGTGCTTTCTCACCAAAGCCAGCTGCCACGTGTTGAAGCAAGACAGCTGCTGATCTCTGTCGAGGTTTGAGCTCAGCTGAGGGCAACCAGGCACAGGGCTTGTCTCTTTTTGGCCCTCCTATAGCAGTCTTCACTGCCCTTCTTTTCTTCCCAAGTTCAGCTATAAGCTATCAGGAATATAGCAGGGCTCATCTCATCCTGAGGTGCTCTGTGGGCCCAGCCTCTTGCAGCCTTCATGCTTAAGTGATCCTCTAGTCCTCTGTCCCATGGCAGGATAAAAAAATGAGGGCTTCCTTTTCCTGTCTGTGTGTCTCTCTATCTCTGTTTTTATCAAACCCAGGAAGAGGGTAAAGACTCAAAATAAATCAAAAGCCCAAAATTTTATCAAGTAATCTAATCAAAGACCCCTCAACAGAATTTAATGCAATCAAATGCTATCACACCCACAGGAATAGAAGAGTTTAAAAACATAATCTTTCTCTTTTGGGGATTCACCAAATTCAAATTGCCACAAGAAACCAGGCCACACTTTCCACATTTAGTTTGGAAATCTCCTCAGGTAAATATCCAAACTCATCACTTTCAAATTCTGCCTTCCATCTGACAACAGTACTCAATTTTGCCATGTTCTCTGCCACTTTTTAAAAAAAGGGCTGCCTTTCTTTCAGTTTGCAATGATGCATTCATCATTTCTGTCTAAGGCCTCATCAGAAGTATCTTTAGCATCCATATCTCTACCAACAACCTCTTCAAAGCATTTAAAGCCTTTTCTATCAAGCACCTTACAATTCTTCCAGGTTAGACTCATTATACAATTACAAAGCCTTTTTTTTTTTTTTTAAACATTTTTGGTATTTGCAATAGCAAGACCCCACTTTCCTGGTACCAAAACTGTTTCAGTTTGCAAGGCTGCCAAAAGCAGATACCATAAAATGCATTGGCTTTAACTATAGGAATTTATAAGCTTACAAGCTTATACAGTTTTGAAGCCATGAAAATATCCAAATTTATCCATCAAGACGATGCTTTCTTCCTGAAGACTGGCTGCTGATGCCAACATCTGCTGGTCTCTCCCTTCTCTTCCAGGTTGTTTGCTTTCAGCTTCTTGCTTCTGTGATTCTCTTTTTGTCTGAAATTAATTCTCTTATAAAGGACTCTAGTAAGAGGACCAAGACCCATCCTGAATGAGGTGGGTCACATCTTAACTTAAGATACTGCTCACCAAAAGAGCCTACGTACAATGGGTCCACAACTACAGGAATGGATTAACTTTAAGGACATACTTTCTGAGGGACATACAGCTTCAACTCACCACAGTATATACCTCCACTTCTTACTTCCTACAGGTGCTAAAATGCAAATGTATAAAAAGTAATGACAAATCTAGGTTTTTGGACATACATTGTACAAAGACATAAATGGTAACAAGTAAAAAAGATGGTGGGGGAGCAGAGGGATATAGGAAAAGTAAATGTGCATACTATTGAAGTTAAATTGGTATCAAAACAAATACAATTGTTATGTATTTAGGATGCTAAATGGTAACTCTTGTAGATGGTAAACACACGGAAAACAGATTAAAAATATATCCACATAGAAATGAGAAGGTACTCAATAAGGTACAACACAAGAAAGCAAATATATAAAAAAGCAGGCTTTAACAGAAGTGAGGGACAAAAAGGGTATAAGACTTACAAAGGCCAAACAGCAAAATAGCAGAAGAAAGTTCTGTAAATGGATTTAAGTCTCCAGTCAAAAGACACAGGCTGGCAGAATGGATAAAAAGCATGGCCCAACCACTGGAGGTGCTGAAGTCAGGGAACGGGAAAAAGAGGCATAATATGGGGGCATTTTCAGGACTTGGAATTGTCCTGAATGACACTGCAATGACAGATACAGGCCATTATATATCCTGCCATAACCTACAGAATTGAGTGGGAGAGTGTAAACTACAATGTAAAATATAATCCATGCTTAGTGGCAGTGCTCCAAAATGTGTTCATCAATTGCAATGAATGTACCACACTAAAAAAAAAAACAAAAAAAAAAACATGGCCCAACTATATGCTGTCTGCTAGAGACTCACCTTAAACTCACAGATCCAAGTAGGTTGAGGGTGAACAGATGAAAAATTTATATACCATGCAAGTAATATTCAGAAAAGAGCTAAATATCAAAGAAAATAGACTTTAAGTAAAAAACAGTTATGAGGGACAAAGATGGTCATTTCATACTGATAAAGGGGACAATTCAACATGAAGATGTTACAATTATAAATATATATGCACCTAACAGCAGAGCCCCAAAACATATGACACAATATACTGACAGATCTGAAGGGAGAAATTGACAGTTCTCCATTAATAGTAGGAGACTTTAACACACCATTCTCAATAATGGATAGAATATCTAGTAAGATCAATAAGGATGTATAGGATTTGAATGGTGCACTAAACCAACCAGACCTAACAGACATATATATATAGAACACTGCACCCAACGAAAACAGAATACACATTTTTCTCTAGTGCAAATGGATCATTCCCCAGGATAGTCCACATGTTGGATCACAAAACAAGTCTCAATAAATTAAAAAATATTGAAATCATACACTGTATGTTCTCTGTCCACAACAGAATGAAGCTAGAAATCTTTAACAGAGGGAGAAAGTGAAATTACAAATATATGTGTTAAACAACATACTGCTAAAAAAAACAGAAATCAGAAGTGAAATTAGGAAATACCTTGAGAAGAATGAAAATGAAAATACAACACACCAAACTCATGGGATGCAGTGAATTCAGTTCTGAGAGGGCAACATATAGCTCTAAAAATGCTTATATTAAAAAAGAAGAAAGACTTCAAATCAGAGCCCTGACTGCAAAACTGAAAGAACTAGAAGAAAGACAAACTAACCCCAAAGCAAGCAGAAGAAAGGAAATAACAAAGATTAGAACAG